>JAJQQW010000001.1:2467404-2484904 GCA_025583905.1 Ia io
AGAGAGAGAGAGAGAGAGAGAGAGAGAGAGAGAGAGAGAGAGAGAGAGAGAGAGAGAGAGAGAGAGAGAGAGAGAGAGAGAGAGAGAGAGAGAGAGAGAGAGATCAATGTGAGAGAGAGAGACATGGATTGCTTGCCTCCTGCCTGAGCTCCAACCACCCCAAGTCCATGCCCTTGACCAGAATTGAACCCGAGACCCTTCCGTGCGCAGACGGATGCTCTAACCACTGAGCGCAACCCGGCCAGGGAGCTCCCAGAATGCATTTAGACGCAAAGGCCATGCGAGGTGGGAGTTTCATAATCGTCCAGGGTAGGAGGGAGCGGAAGGCGCATGGCTGGGGGCTGGCAGCGTGCGCCCTGGGGGGGGCTGCGTGCGCGCTTGTGCGTGTGTCCAGCCGGGGTCCCCTAAGCCGCAGGTGCCTCGGACCCAGGTTGCCAGCCGGTTCGAGACAGGGCACCTCGGGCTGGTCTGGGGGGGGCGGGGGCACGAGGACGAGGGAGGATAGATGGGATGGGGTGTGGGCCTCCCCAGGCTGTGTGCCCGGATTGGCACTCCATGCGCGCTTTCCATTTGCGCCTTCTGTGGCGCGCGCGCGCGCGCGCGCGCGCGCTTGGAGAGACCCCAGGCCACGCTCACAGACTGCGTGCGCGCAGATTAATTAAACACACACACACACACACACACACACACACACACACACACACACACACACACAATCTGCGTGTTAACTCCCGACACAAGGCAGGGCCAGTTGGGAGAGTGTCTGGCAATTAAAAATAATTGGGGAGCAGGTTCCGGTTGGCGCGCGCGCGCTCTCCAAGCCGGCCTGCGACCGTCTAATAATGTTTCATTACCCATGCGGAGCGCCGGGCGCGCCATCTGGCACGGACAATTAAGCAAGGATCACAAGGCGCGGGCGGGCGGGGGTAGAGGGGGGAAACAAGGAGGAAAAAAAAAAAAAAAGAAAGAAAGAAAAAAGAGAGGGAAAAGAAAAGGGAAAACATGAAAACGACCCCGGCTCCAGGTTCGCGTGGCTTGTAATGGGCACTTCATTAACTAATTGATTTCTGATTACTTCCAGGGAGCAAGCCCAATTAGAGGGTCTGCGCGCGCGCGCACAACGAGGCGCATCCGTGCAATTAGCCGCTTGCTCACGTCGGAGGCAGCGCAACGTTTTTTGCCATCCGCGGAGGCGGCCGCAGAGTCGCTCTAGGCGATTCCACTCCCTCTATTATTATTATTATTATTATTATTATTATTATTATTATTATTTTCATTTTTTTTTTCTGGGTAATATTGGCTTAACCTTCCAAAGCCGGAGAGAGAGAGACAGAAGCATCGTGAGGAGAGAGAATCATGGACTGGCTGCCTCCTGCACGCCCCCTACTGGGGATGGAGCCTGCAACCCGGGCCTGTGCCCTTGACTGGGAATCGAACCCGTGACCTCCTGGTTCCTAGGTCCACGCTCAACCACTGAGCCACACGGGCTGGGCTGAGGATATTTTTCCATTGATTTTTTTTAGAGCGTGAAAAGGAGGGAAGGGGAGAGAGAAACAGAGAGAGAGAGGGAGAGAGAGAGAGAGAGAGAGAGAGAGAGAGAGAGAGAGAGAGAGAGAGAGAGGAGAGAAAGAAAGAGAGAGAGAGAGACATCAATGTGAGAGAGAGAGAGACATGGATTGCTTGCCTCCTGCCTGAGCTCCAACCACCCCAAGTCCATGCCCTTGACCAGAATTGAACCCGAGACCCTTCCGTGCGCAGACGGATGCTCTAACCACTGAGCGCACCCGGCCAGGGAGCTCCCAGAATGCATTTAGACGCAAAGGCCATGCGAGGTGGGAGTTTCATAATCGTCCAGGGTAGGAGGGAGCGGAAGGCGCATGGCTGGGGGCTGGCAGCGTGCGCCCTGGGGGGGGCTGCGTGCGCGCGCTTGTGCGTGTGTCCAGCCGGGGTCCCCTAAGCCGCAGGTGCCTCGGACCCAGGTTGCCAGCCGGTTTTGAGACAGGGCACCTCGGGCTGGTCTGGGGGGGGGGGGGCGGGGGCACGAGGACGAGGGAGGATAGATGGGATGGGGTGTGGGCCTCCCCAGGCTGTGTGCCCGGATTGGCACTCCATGCGCGCTTTCCATTTGCGCCTTCTGTGGCGCGCGCGCGCGCGCGCGCGCGCGCGCTTGGAGAGACCCCAGGCCACGCTCACAGACTGCGTGCGCGCAGATTAAACACACACACACACACACACACACACACACACACACACACACACACACACACACAATCTGCGTGTTAACTCCCGACACAAGGCAGGGCCAGTTGGGAGAGTGTCTGGCAATTAAAAATAATTGGGGAGCAGGTTCCGGTTGGCGCGCGCGCGCTCTCCAAGCCGGCCTGCGACCGTCTAATAATGTTTCATTACCCATGCGGAGCGCCGGGCGCGCCATCTGGCACGGACAATTAAGCAAGGATCACAAGGCGCGGGCGGGCGGGGGTAGAGGGGGGAAACAAGGAGGAAAAAAAAAAAAAAGAAAGAAAGAAAAAAGAGAGGGAAAAGAAAAGGGAAAACATGAAAACGACCCCGGCTCCAGGTTCGCGTGGCTTGTAATGGGCACTTCATTAACTAATTGATTTCTGATTACTTCCAGGGAGCAAGCCCAATTAGAGGGTCTGCGCGCGCGCACAACGAGGCGCATCCGTGCAATTAGCCGCTTGCTCACGTCGGAGGCAGCGCAACGTTTTTTGCCATCCGCGGAGGCGGCCGCAGAGTCGCTCTAGGCGATTCCACTCCCTCTATTATTATTATTATTATTATTATTATTATTATTATTATTATTTTCATTTTTTTTTTCTGGGTAATATTGGCTTAACCTTCCAAGGAAACATTCTCTCCGCTGCGCCACCCCCCCCCTCCCCACCCCGCGCCACACGATTTAATCAGGATGTAAAAATGCGCGAAAATAGGCCACGCCATTGAGGCTGATGGAGGCTTTCATTTTTCTTTTCTTAAAAAACATATTTTAATTGATTTCAGAGAGGAAGGGAGAGGGACAGAGAGAGGGAGAAACATCCATGAGGAGAGAGAATCATGGATGGGCTGCCTCCTGCTCGCCCCCCACTGGGGATCGAGCCCGCAACCCCGGGCATGTGCCCTGGACCGGGAATCGAACCCGGGACCCTTCAGTCTTATAAGAAGAGGCGATGGCCCCAGCCAGTGTGGCTCAGTGGATAGAGCGTCGGCCTGCAGACTGAAGGGTCCTGGGTTCGATTCCCGGTCAAGGGCACATGCCCGGGTTGTGGGCTCGATCCCCAGTACGGGGCCTGCAGGAGGCAACCGATCCGTGATTCTCTCTCATCATGGATGTTTCTCTCTCTCCCTCTCCCTCTCCCTTCCTCTCTGAAATCAATAAAAAATATATATTTAAGCCCTGACCGGTGTGGCTCAGTGGATAGAGCGTCGGCCTGCAGACTGAAGGGTCCCGGGTTCGATTCCCGGTCAAGGGCACGTACCTTGGTTGCGGGCACATCCTCAGGTGGGGGGCGTGCAGGAGGCAGCTGATCGATGTTTCTCTCTCATCATCAATGTTTCTGACTCTCTCTCCCTCTCCCTTCCTCTCTCTGTAAAAAAAAAAAAAAAAAAAATCAATAAAATATATTTAAAAGATAAAATAAAAAACACAAAGCAATTCACTGCATTTTGCTGAAATTCACTAGAATCCAAATCCCACCTGTTTCATGAAATAGAAACAGTGACAGTGCTAATCACGGAGAAGCAGGCGTGACAAAATCTTGTAAAACACGGGCTTCCTTTCCACACGTAAGATATGAACGCTTCCACGGTTTTGATGAATGGTGTCTGGCTAGGTAATCTGATCGTTTGAGAGAAAACGATTGTTAATTGTGTATTGTTAGATTGGAAAAAAAAAAAAATACCTTCCCAACCCCGGGACGTCTCGCTATCTTCAGCAATCCCAGCGTCCCGCGTGAAGTCTCGACGCTGTTCACCCCACACCCCCCCCATAAAGGCTTTATTGTCAACGCTGAGATAAATCTCAGCCCAAATTCTGAGTTGATGAGCTCCTCATGAATGAGGTTTTATGGGAGGGACATCTTGTTCCCGATGTAATTGTAACGCCGTCCCCATCCATTATCTTTGGAGCCGAATAGTCTGAACGTAGCGACGTTTAATTTATTTCTATCCTACAAAACAAAAGCAGCACACACACACACACACACACACACACACACACTCGAGATTTATTAAGGGGGCAGAAATAAACTCATTACAGCATCCGTCTGAAGGTCTGGAGCGAATGAGCCTCATTGAAAACATCTATTTAAAAAAAACAACATATTTTTATTGATGTCAGAGGGGAAGGGAGAGAAAGAGAGAGAGAGAGAGAGAGAAAAACATCCATGATGAGAGAGAATCATGGACCGGCTGCCTCCTGCACGCCCCCTACTGGGGATGGAGCCCACAACCCGGGCATCATGTGCCCTTGACCGGGAATCGAACCCTGACCTCCTGGTTCCCTAGGTCGGCAATCAACCACTGAGCCAGGCCAGCCAGGCAGAATCCGCAGAGTCTTTATTTTAAAGAGCGTCCCATAGAGAGAATAAACATCCCAACAGTATAAATCCTCCTTCTGTGTTAGGCAAAGGACGAATGTTATTGAATTCTTTTAAAAATATATTTTATTGATTTTTTTACAGAGAGGAAGGGAGAGGGAGAGAGAGTCAGAAACATCGATGAGAGAGAAACATCGATCAGCTGCCTCCTGCACGCCCCCGACCTGGAGATGTGCCCGCAACCAAGGTGCATGCCCTTGACCGGGAATCGAACCCGGGACCCTTCAGTCTGCAGGCCGATGCTCTGTCCACTGAGCCGGTTAGGGCATGATTTTTTTTTTTTTTAACCTCCATCTCTTCATTCACCCCATCACCCATGAAAGATGAAAAATTCAACTTTGGATTCAACTGCACCCCAGTCTCCTTGGCCTTGTTTTTCTACTCCAAGGACTGTGATCAGAAGGCAGCCTGGCCGGTTCTTTTTAAATATATATATTTAAAAAGAACCCAGCTCAGTCAGTCTGGTTCAGTGGTTGAACATCCACCCATGAACCAAGAAGTCACGGTTTGATTCCCGCTCAGGGCACGTGCCCAGATTGCAGGCTCCATCCCCAGTGTGGGGCGTGTAGGAGGCAGCCCATCCATGATTCTCTCTCCTCCTGGATGTTTCTACCTCTTTCTCCCTCTCCCTTCCTCTCTTTGAAATCAATAAAAATATATTAAAAAATTATTTAAAAAGAACCCATTGGGGGCTGTCACCGGGATGAGATGGCGTGCTGGCATTGGCAGATGGGGGGGGGGGGGGGGGTTGTCTGAGCTTAACCTGAGCACGGCGTGCCTGTGGGTCCCGCCGGCATGAACGAAAAGGATACATTGTTTCACTGACGTGAATGAAAAGGATACATTGTTTCACTGACATGAATGAAAAGGATACATTGTTTCACTGACGTGAATGAAAAGGATACATTGTTTCACCGGCAATGGATGAGAAGGATACATTGTTTCACCGACGATGCGTGGATACATCTGCCGCCTTGATGAGTCTGCTTAGCAACCTGGGCCGCTTAAGCGAGGATCCACCACCGTGTCCTGTCACCGCGCACATGACTGACAAGCGGGAGCCGGGACACCTGTCTGTCACGTCGCTGACGTGCTGACAGCCAGGCCGATGCCTAATGGTCCCCCGTGAGAGCTCAGGTGGATTCCTTTGCTCTAAACGGGAGAACAAATTAGTTTCGGATTCCCTGGGATCCCAAAGGGAGGTTTGGGGAGCCCCCCCCGGCCCCCCCTGGGAGGCAGGTGGGTGGCCGGGGAGGGTGGGGGTGGTTCTAGCCGGATCCAAGAGTTCGGGGAGTCCGTGGGGGTTCCCTGTGGCCAGGGCTGGCTGCCATGGAAGTCTGACCCTCTTCTTTTTTATTTTTATTTAAGACGAGTGGTCGGGTGCATGAAATGCATGCAGGCGGGGGTGTGTGGGGGGGTGTCCCTCAGCCTGGCCTGCACCCTCTCCAATGTGGGACCCACAGGGACCGGGCCTAAACCGGCAGTCGGACATCCCTCTCGCAATCCGGGACCGCTGGCTCCTAACCACTCACCTGCCTGCCTGCTGGCCTGATCGCCCCTAACCACCCTGCCTGCTGGCCTGATCGCCCCCAACTGCCCCCTCTTGCTGGCCTGATTGCCCCCAACTGTCTGCTCTGACCACCTGCTCACCCCCAACCGCCCCCCCACCAGCCTTCTTGCCCCCAACTGCCCCCTCTTGCTGGCCTGATCACCCCCAACTGCCCCCCACTGCCAGCCTGCTTGGCCCCAACTGCCCCCCTTGCCGGCCTGCTTGCCCCCAACTGACCTCCCCTCCTGGCCTGATCGCCCCTAACTGCCTCTGCTTCAGCCCCACCACCATGGCTTTGTCCGGAAGGATGTCCGGAAGGTCTCTCGGTCTAATTAGCATACTACCCTTTTATTAGTATAGATAAGGACTCATTTTTAAATTTAAAAAAATATATATATATTAATTGATTTTGGAGAGAGGAAGGGAACTGGGAGAGAGAGCTAGAGACATCAACAAGGAGATAAAATGATGGATCGGCTGCCTCCTGCATGCCCCCTACTGGGGATTGAGCCCACAACCCGGGCATGTGCCCTTGACCGGGAATCGAACCCGTGACCTCCTGGTTCCTAGGTCGACGTTCAACCGCTGAGCCATTGTGGCCACACTTATTTATTTATTTTCAATCCTCACCAGAGAATATTTCTTCCATTGATTTTTAGAGAGCGTGGAAGAGAGAGAGAGAGAAGAGAGAGAGAGAGAGAGAGAGAGAGACACATTGACGTGAGAGACACACCGATCGGTTGCCCTCCTACCGAGCAGGGCTGGGGATCCAACCACAACCCAGGTGTGTGCCCTTGACTGGGAATCGAACCTGCGACCCTTCGGTCTGTGGGCCGACGCTCTAACCCCTGAGCAAACCGAGGGCCGTCCTGTGTCCTATTTCTCAGGGAGGCCAATGACTCATAGGGTACACGTGGGCGTAGATCACACACACGTGTGGCTCTGTGTCCAAGTCAAAATGTTCATGGAGAAGGAGGAGGAGGAGGAAGAGGAGGAGGAGGAGGAGGAGGAGGAGGAGGAGGAAGAGGAGGAGGAGAAGAAGGAGGAGGAGGAGGAAGAGAAGGAAGAGGAGGAGATGGAGGAGGAGGAGGAGGAAGAGAAGGAAGAGGAGGAGATGGAGGAGAAGGAGGAGGAGGAGGATGAAGAGGAGGAGGAGGAAGAGGAGAAAGAGGAGGAGGAGGAGGAGGAGGAGGAGGAGGAGGAAGAGGAGGAAATGGAGGAGAAGGAGGAGAAGGAGGAGGAGGAGGAAGAGGAGAAAGAGGAGGAGATGGAGGGAGGAGGAGGAGGAGGAGGAGGAGGATGAAGAGGAGAAGAAGGAGGAGGAGGAGGAGGAGAAGGAGGAGGAGGAGGAAGAGGAGGAGGAGGAGAGAGGAGGGAGGAAGAGGAGGAAGAGGAGGAGATGGATGGAGGAGAGGAGGAGAGGAGGAGGAGGAGGAGGGAGGAGGAGGAGGAGGAGAAGGAGGAGGAGGAGGAGAAGGAAGAGGAGGAGATGGAGGAGAAGGAGGAGGAGGAGGAGGAAGAGGAGGAGGAGGAAGAGAGGAGGAGGAAGAGGAGGAGAAGGAGGAGGGAGGAGGAGGAGGAGGAGGAAGAGGAGGAAAGAAACCAGAACTCTCCACCCCCTTCTCATGCTAATGAGCATTTCAGCCCGGCCAGTGTGGCTCCGTGGTTGAGCATCAACCTAGGAACCAGGAGGTCAGGGTTCGATTCCCGGTCAAGGGCACATGCCCGGGTTGAGGCCTCGATCCCCAGTAAGGAGTGTGAGGAGACAATTGATAGATGTTTCTCTCTCTCTCTCTCTCTCTCTCTCTCTCTCTCTCTCAAATCAACAAAAAAAGGATTAAAAATATGTTTTTAAAAACCGGCTTCCTTTTCCCATTGCAAATAAGTACATGCTTCCGTAATGAATGTGGAATATTCTCCTTAAAAATGACTCCTGCCCGGCCGGCGTGACTCCGTGGTTGAGCATCAACCCATGAACCAGGAGGTCCCGGGTTCGATTCCCGGTCAGGGCACATGCCTGGGGTTGCGGGCTCCATCCCGAGTTGGGGGCGTGCAGGAGGCAGCCGATCCATGATTCTCTCTCCTCATGGATGTTTCTCTCTTTCCCTTTCTCTTCCTCTCTGAAATCAATAAGTATCTATACTAATAAAAGGGTAATATGCTAATTAGACCGGGAGACCTTCCGGACGTCCTTCCAGACAAAGCCATGGTGGTGGGGCCGAGGCAGAGGTGGTTAGGGGCAATCAGGCTGGCGGGGGGGGGGGGAAGTTGGGGGCGAGCAGGCCAGCAGGGGGGCAGTTGGGGTTGATCAGGCTGGCAGGGGAGGGCAGTTGGGGGTGATCAGGTCGGCAGGGTGTCAGTTGCGGGTGATCAGGCTGGCAGGAGGGGCAGTTGTGGGTGAGCTGGCTGGCAGGGGGGGCAGTTGGGGGTGACCAGGCTGGCAGGGGGGGCAGTTGGGGGTGATCAGCTGGCGGGGGGGGCAGTTGGGGGTGATCAGGCTGGCAGGGGGAGCAGCTGGGGTGATCAGGCCAGCAGGCAGAGTGGTTAGGGGCGATCAGGCAGGCAGGCAGGTGAGCAGTTATGAGCCAGTGGTCCCGGATTGCGAGAGGGATGTCTGACTGCCAGTTTAGGGTTGGATATCCCCCGAGGGGTCCCAGATTGGAGAGGGTGCAGGCCGGGCTGAGGGGGACCCCCTCCCCATGCACGAATTTCATGCACCGGGCCTCTAATACACATATATAAAAACAACCAACAACAATGAGGCAGCCAACACCAGTTTTAAAACAAAAAATGGAAACAAGGGAAGAATATATCTTGGCCCGATGGGCCCACGGAACCGCCCTTTGGTGCAGGACCCTAGCTCTCGGCGTGGATTCGCCTGCCATCCGTGGAGCCCAGGGTAACGGCTCGGCAGACTCCCGGCCGGCCTGCCGGGCCCTCTCCCGGGCCTGCTGTCTCCTGCCATTATGAGCTTCCTGTGAAGAGGGGCCAGGCCGCCCCCCCCCCCCGAAACGGGGGGAGGAGGGACTCTAATTGGAGATGCACGTCCGCTCTGTAAGGGGTGGACTCTGTCCGTTTTGATTTCGCCCTCACAGCGACAGCTCCGGACGTGACCTTCTTTGTGCTGCTGATTTGTGGGTTTTGCAGGCAGCGCTGCCCCAGATAGCAATGTTCTCTGACATGAAGGATCCATTGCAAACTCCATGCTTCCTCTCTCTCTCTCTCTCTCTCTCTCTCTCTCTCTCTCTCTCTCTCTCTCTCTTTCAGTGTGTTTAATAAGATCAGGCCTTTGACAGAAAGCAATGCCTACCTCTTCTGGAGCTCATGGAAATTGGGGGCAGAATGTGGACGAAGCCATTGCTGGGTGCAGGGGAATGGCCCCGGGGACTCCCCCCCACGCTCCGGGCGTTTGCAGGATATACCTGGCCTTACTTCGAATTGATGCAAATTCTTTTTTATTTGTTAAGGAATGAATTCTTTTTTTTAAAAAAAACTTTTATTGATGTCAGAGAGGAAGGGAGAGGGAGAGAGAGAGAGAGAGAGGTAGAAACATCAAGGGTGAGAGAGAATCATGGATCGGCTGCCTCCTGCACGCCCCCTACTGGGGATCGAGCCTGCAACCCGGGCAGGTGCCCTTGACGGGGAATCGAACCCAGGACCCTTCAGTCCGCAGGCTGACGCTCTATCCACTGAGCCACACCAGCCAGGGCCATATTCTTTTTTAAAAATATTGTTTTTAATTGATGTCAGAGAGGAAGGGAGAGGGAGAGAGAGAAACATCCACGAGGAGAGAGAATCATGGACTGGCTGCCTCTTGCACGCCCCCTACTGGGGGTCGAGCTCACAACCCGGGCCCTTGACCGGGAATCGAACCCGTGACCTCCTGGTTCCTAGGTCGACACTCAACCTCAGAGTCACGCTGTTTGGGCAATGCTTTCCCTTAATGTTTGCTCTGTGGATCGAATATTTAAGAAGGAGGTTAGCTAAAAGGGGACCAATGTTCAGGTTTAATGGTTACCTAAGGTACACAACATTCAGGGTCATAATTTTGCCGGGCCGGCGTGGCTCAGTGGATAGAGCTTCGGCCTGCAGACTGAAGGGTCCCGGGTTCGATTCCCGGTCAAGGCCATGTACCTTGGTTGTGGGCACATCCCCAGGTGGGGGCGTGCAGGAGGCGGCTGATGGATGTTTCTCTCTCATCGATGTTTCTAACTCTCTCTCCCTCTCCCTTCCTCTCTGTAAAAGATCAATAAAATATATTTTAAAAAAAGAAAAAGAAAATGAACATTGTGTTTTAACGGCTTGTAAAACCCCCCTCCCTTTTCATTCTTTTGTGAAGAGCTTTTTATACAGAAGTCTGAAATTTGTACACAGCTCGGTGGCCTCTGGCTTTCTGTCTTCCTCGGAAAGGCTTCCCAGCTCGAAAAATCATAAAAATGTTTTTGTTTTGTGTTGTTTTCTGTGGTCCTTCCATTTGCACCTTTTATTTTTAACTAGTGGCCCGGTGCACGATATTCGTGCATGGGGGGGGGAGGGGGAAGGTGTGTTCCTCATCCTGGTCTGTACCCTCTCCAATCTGGGACACCTCGGGGGATGTCTGACTGCCAGTTTAGGCCCGATCCCACCCAGCAGTCGGACATCCCTCTCACAATCCGGGACTGCTGGCTCCCAACTGCTCACCTGCCTGCCTGATTTCCCCTAACCACTTCTGCCTGCCAGCCTGATCACCCCCTAACCACTCCCCTGCCAGCCTGATCACCCCCTAACTGCTCCCCTACTGGCCTGATTGCCCCTAACTGCCCTCCCCTGCTGGCCTGGTCACCCCCAACTGCCCTCCCCTGCCAGCCTGATCGCCCCCAACTGCCCTCCTTTGCTGGCCTGATCACCCCCAACTGCCCTCACCTGCCAGCCTGATTACCCCCAACTGCCCTCCCCTGCTGGCCTGATCACCCCCAACTGCCCTCCCCTACCAGCCTGATCACCCCCAACTGCCCTTCCCTGCCAGCCTGATCACCCCCAACTGCCCTCCCCTACCAGCCTGATCACCCCCAACTGCCCTCCCCTGCCAGCCTGATCGCCCCCAACTGCCCTCCCCTGCCAGCCTGATTGCCCCCAACTGCCCTCCCCTGCCAGCCTGATCACCCCCAACTGTCTTCCCCTGCCAACCTGATCACCCCCAACTGCCTTCCCCTGCCAGCCTGATCGCCCCCAACTGCCCTCCCCTGCCAGCCTGATCACCCCCAACTGCCCTCCCCTGCCAGCCTGATCACCCCCAACTGCCCTCCCCTACCAGCCTGATCACCCCCAACTGCCCTTCCCTGCAGGCCTGATCACCCCTAACAGCCCTTCCCTGCTGGCCTGATCACCCCCAACTGCCTTCCCCTGCCAACCTGATCACCCCCAACTGCCTTCCCCTGCCAGCCTGATCGCCCCCAACTGCCCTCCCCTGCTGGCCTGATAGCCCCCAAGGCTTATATTAGTATAGATTCTTTCTTCCCCGGGGATTATTTTGGGGTAAGAACTGGGAGAGAGTGGTCCGGCCCTTCCCCCCTTAAATTTCCAGCCACAGATGAGTGATTAAACGAGGCATCTCGTTACGGGGGCGAGAAGTATTCTTTTCATCGTATAAAAATTACGAAGTTCTCACAGGTGTTTGCATTAGTTTCTCTGGTTTTGAGCCCTTACCACAGTGGTCGCTTTGATACAGAATTGCTCCATTGTAGACTGGTATGTTGTATTACACCCCATTTTATTATATCGTACTCTCTTTATACCATATATCACTACATTTATATTCTACTACACTTACATCTTACTGCATTTACATCATATCTTAGTATGTGTTGTATCTTATTGTATTCTATTCTTTTTAAAAGAAATATATATTTTTTATTGAGTTTTTTTACAGAGAGGAAGGGAGAGAGCTAGAAACATCAATGGGAGAGACACATCGATCAGCTGCCTCCTACACACCCCCTACTGGGGATGTGCCCACAACCAAGGTACATGCCCTTGACCGGAATCGAATCCGGGACCCTTCAGTCCGCAGGCCAACGCTCTATCCACTGAGCCACACTGGTCAGGGTTATTCTATTCTATTTTACTATATTTATAGCTTACTGCATTATTTTTATGCTATATTTATATTGTATCTTACTATATTTATATTGTGATTACTATATTATTGTATTGTATCTTACTTTCTATTCTATTCTATTACATTTGTAGTGTATCTTACTATATTTACACTGTATCTTACCATATTTATATTGTATCTCACTACATTTGTATTGTATCTTAGTACATTTATATTCCCTTACTACATTTATATATATTATAGTTTATTACTTTATATTTTACTATACTATATTTATATTGTAGTAATGATGTTTATATTGTATCTTACTCTATTTATATTATATCTTATTATACTTACAGTGTATATCGCTATATATTGTATCTTACTATATATTATTATACTTATACTCTATCTTACTATACATATTGTATCTTATTACATTTATACTGTACCTTACTATATTTATATTGTACTTACTACACTTATATCATATATTACTGCATTTCTATTGTATATTATATTTATGTGGTCTTACTATGTTTATTTTTTTTATTTATTTTTTTTGTTTCTTTATATTGTACCTTATATTTATCCTGTTTCTTACTATATCTATATTGTTTATATTGTACTTACTATTCTTACGTTCTACCCTACTGTATCTATATTGTATCTTATGACAGTTACATTGTATCCTATTATATTTATACTGTATCTTACATTGTATCCTATTATATTTATACTGTACTTTACATTGTATCCTATTATATTTATACTGTACCTTACATTGTATCTTATTATATTTATACTGTATTTTACTATATCGATAGTATATCTTACTGTGCAGTAAGATATAATATATATCTTACTATATCTGTATTGTATCTTCTCTATTTATATTGCCTCTTACTATATTTATATTGTACTTACTATCCTTATATTGTGTCTTCCTATAGTTACATTGTATCTTATTATATTTATACTGTATCTTACCATATTTATATTGTATCTTATATTTATGCTTCATCTTACTATAGCTACATTGCATCCTACTCCATTTTATTACATCTCACTCTATTTATGTTGTGCTTGCTATTCTTACATTGGATCGTATTATATTATATTATTATGTGTATCTTACTATATTTATACTGTATCTTACATGTTGATACTGTATCTTACTCCATTTATATTGCACTTACTATACCTATATCGTATCCTTCTATATCTCTAGTATAATCTCATTATACTTCCTGTATCTGCATTCTGTCGTCTCTATTTATATTTATATTTATATGGATTTACATGGAATCTTTTCCACTATTTATAGGGAATCTTACTATTCGATGGCCTGGCCTTGTTATCCATTTTCTGTCCTGCTGAATGCGTTCCATGATCTTCAGAATCATGTTTTCACCTCGTAAATAGGTCCCTTTTGCCTTAAAAATGATTTTAGGGAACCGGGGTGGGTCTCTTTGATGCAGGAATAAGGCGTATTTTGCCACGTCTCCGCGTCTTGCTTTCGGGGGGGGGGGCGTGTGCAAACTGCCAGAACGTGCAGGGGAAGATTTGGGGGGCTTGGGGGTTGGGGTCCCCCCCCTCATCGCCCCAGAACAGAAGCCACAGGTTCCCCAAAACACAGAGACAGGACAAAGCTTGAAGGCTTGCATTTTGAACACAGGTGCCCCCCCCCTCACCTGCCATGTGCAACCCCGTTCCCTTTAACGTTTAAGGGGGGCCATGGTGGGACTCGGGCCCCCCCCCCCACAGTCCAGCCCTCGGGGCCGAAAACCACAGATAAACCCCGGGAGCCACACGATCGGACGAAACGGGAAAAGTCAGCTGGCATTTCTTCGGGGATCTCGCTAAAAAAAATAAAAATAAAAAATATAAAAATCATGTGTATCTTACTCTATGTTATATCTTATTATACTTAGAGTGTATATCGCTATATATTGTATCTCACTATATTTATATTATATTATTATACTTATACCGTGTCTTACTATACATATTGTATCTTATTACGTTTATACTGTACCTTACTATATTTATATTGTACTTACTACATTTATAGCGTATATTACTGCATTTCTATTGTATCTTATATTTATGTGGTCTTGCTGTATTTATATTGCACCTTATATTTATCCTGTTTCTTACTATGTCTATATTGTATCTGACTACATTTATATTGTACTTACTATTCTTACGTTCTATCCTACTGTATCTATATTGTATCTTATTATAGTTACATTGTATCCTATTATATTTATACTGTATCTTACATGGTGTCTTATTATATTTATACTGTTACATTGTATCCTATTATATTTATACTGTATCTTACATGGTGTCTTATTATATTTATACTGTATCTTACATTGTGTCTTATTATATTTATACTGTATCTTACATTGTATCCTATTATATTTATACTGTACCTTACATTGTGTCATATTATATTTATACTGTATCTTACATTGTATCCTATTATATTTATACTGTACCTTACATTGTGTCCTATTATATTTATACTGTATCTTACATTGTGTCTTATTATATTTACACTGTATTTTACTATATCTATAGTATATCCTACTGTGCAGTAAGATATAATATATATCTTACTATATCTGTATTGTATCGTCTATATTTATATTGCCTCTTACTATATTTATATTGTACTTTCCTTATATTGTGTCTTCCTATAGTTACATTGTATCCTATTGTATTTACACTGTATTTTACTATATCTATAGTATATCTTACTGTACACCCCAAGTCTTCAAGCCTCACGTGTCTGTGGCATCCATGCTCGCACCCGATGGCTGTTGAGTGACAGGAGGGGGGGGGGGAAATAGCATTTTCTCATGATTGTTCGAACCCGCAGCGTCTTTCTTGTCGAACCCAAACGACTCGCACACATTGAAGTCTGTTCAAGGCATTTACCGGACACAACGCTGCTATTCTGTTGCGACATCATTTTGCTCTACAAAATAACCTTTTTTTTTTAAAAAAAAAAAATATATATATGTTTTTATTGATTTCAGAGAGGAAGGGAGAGAGAGAGAGAAACATCCATGAGGAGAGAGAGAATCACGGGTCGGCTGCCTCCTGCAAGCCCCCCCCCCCCCACACACACACCCCTGGGGATCGAACCCGCAACCCGGGCCTGTGCCCTGGACCGGGAATCGAACCCTTGACCTCCTGGTTCCTAGGTCCACGCTCAACCGCTGAGCCAGGCCGGCCGGGCATCTACAAGTCGTCTTTTAATGACTCTTGTGGCTTTTGGGTTTCGTCACACCGGGGACACAGCACCCCCCCCCCCCCCCCCCCCCCCCGGGAATTCGTCTAAATGAACACGGAGGGAAATTGCTTCATTCGAGACCCGACTAGAGGTCCCCCCAATTAAGCTTGCCCACAGGACAAGTTCCATTTCACATACAGGGTGCCGTCCCCCCCAAAATATATACACACTTTGCATAATGACGCTTGCCAATGGGTTAAAACCTGAACAGAAACATCCATGAAGCCATATTGTATTCCATTATTTATTTATTTATTTTTTTTGGGGGGGGGTGGCGGCTAGATCCTTTCAAAGGAATTCTTTTATTTATTTTTTTCCAAAGTATCTAACCTACAGTCCTTTAAGCCGAACCGCCAGCCTTCAGCAGGTAGGAGATGCTAATTGGATGCCATAAGCATGCCTCGATTCTTCAGCATCCAGGCCGGCTAGCAGGGCGGGAATTCAAGAGACCCGGGATAAGACATGTTGCAACATTTCCAGCGGCAACAATGTATCCTAGCGCGTATGCAAGCGATACAATGTTACAATGTCATCCATTTGGGGGATGCTGATTACATTAAAAAGAGATAGATAGAGATAGAGATGAGAGAGAGAGAGAGAGAGAGAGAGAGAGAGAGAGAGAGAGAGAGAGAGAGAGAGAGAGAGAGAGAGAGAGAGCTTGCAGGGAGGGAGGGAATTCAAGAGATCCGGGATAAGACATGTTGCAACATTTCCAGCTGCAACAATGTATCCTAGCGCGTGTGCAAGTGATACAATGTTACAACGTCATCCATTTGGGGGATGCTGATTACATTAAAAAAAGGTGATAGAGAGAGAGAGAGAGAGATGGAGATGGAGAGAGAGAGAGAGAGAGAGAGAGAGAGAGAGCTTGCAGGGAGGGAGGGAGGGAATTCAAGATACTGTATCTTACTGTAATAAATGTTGCAACATTTCCAGCTGCAACAATGTATCCTAGCGCGTATGCAAGTGATACAATGTCATCCATTTGGGGGATGCTGATTGCATTAGAGAGAGAGAGCGAGAGAGAGAGAGAGAGAGAGAGAGAGAGAGAGAGAGAGAGAGCGCTTGCAGGGAGGGAGGGACCCGGGATTAGAAATGTTGCAACATTTCCAGCTGCAACAATGTATCCTACCTCGTATGCAAGCGATACAATGTTACAATGTCATCTATTTGGGGGATGCTGATTGCATTAGAGAGAGAGAGAGGGGGGGGAGAGAGAGAGAGAGAGAGAGAGAGCGTGCATGGATCCAAGCACGGATGCTTGGGCACTCCGGGGTGGCCAGGGGGCACGCTCAGCCCCCCCCCCCCCCCCCCCCCACCAAAGGTCGCTGACCCCCAATCGGGGCCCCTCCGCCCATCCCATCCTCTGTCAGCCACTGAGGGCCTGATTACCCATCATTGATGGGTCTGCACAACCCCTGGCCTTCGCCTCCCGATAATCCTTCCTGACACCTTTCAGGAGCGGCGGCTGATGTGCGAGGCAGGATGTGTGGGGGGGGAGGGCTGGCTGCACCCCCCTTCCCCCCCGACCCCCCCAAACCCACGGTCCATCGGAGACCTCTGGCTAGAGAGAGAAGCAAGCCAGGAACGGGGTTTCCATGGCAACGTGCCCCACAGCGGTGAGGGAGACGCGGAAAGAAGAGTTTTATGATTATTTCAATGAAGTTGTGTGTCTGTGTGTGTGTTTTTTTCTTCCTTTTTCTTTTCCTTTCGGCCTTCTCATTTTCCAACTTGATTTTGTGGGTGTTTTTTTTTAACAGGTTCGTCCCTAAATGAGGTCTTGATAGGGATCTAGGTGTATGGGTGCCCCAATACAAGGGTGTCCCCCCCAAAAATAAATATAGTTTTATAATTATTGCAATGAAGTTTTCTTTTTCTTTACTTTTTCTTTCGGCCTTCTAATTTTCCAACTTGATCGTGTGTTTTTTTTTTTTTTTTTTTTTAACAGG
>JAJQQW010000001.1:2489904-2537404 GCA_025583905.1 Ia io
TATATCTATCTATCTATCTAATCTATCTATCTTTCTATCATCTATCTATCCATCTATTTATCTATCATCTATTTATCTATCTTTCTCTCTTTCTTTCTCGCTTCCATTTGGTTTTGTTAGAATTCAAATTTACTTTTATTTAAAAACACCACAACTATTTTTTAAATTGATTTCAGAGAGGAAGGGAGAGGGAGAGAGATAGGAACATCCATGAGGAGAGAGAATCGTGGACCGGCTGCCTCCTGCACGCCCCCTACTGGGGATGGAGCCCCCAACCCGGGCATGTGACCTCCAGGTTCGTAGGTCGATCACTCAAACACTGAGCCCTGATCCTCTCTCATCCTGGATGTTTCTCTCTCTCTCCCTCTCCTTTCCTCTCTGAAGTCAATAAAAATATATTTTAGCCCTGGCCGGTGTGGCTCAGTGGATAGAGCGTCGGCCTGCGGACTGAAGGGTCCCGGGTTCGATTCCGGTCAAGGGCATGTACCTTGGTTGCGGGCACATCCCCAGTGGGGGGCGTGCAGGAGGCGGCTGATGGATGTTTCTCTCTCATCGATGTTCCTGACTCTCTATCCCTCTCCCTTCCTCTCTGTAAAACATCAATAAAATATATATTTTTTTAAAAAAGGAAAAAGAAAAAAAAATATATTTTAAAAACACAACACGATACCATAAAACATCTCCTTGGATTTGGGACTGGAAAAAGCAATGCACTGGACAGTTTGGGGTTCAGGGACTGTGTCCCTCCAAACCCGAAGATAGATCTCAAGCTGGAATCGATCAAAACCCCCCTGCCCCCCAGTCACCCCCACATCCGGCCTGGAGTCCTGGGGAGGCGGCTTCAGGATAAAGCAACCCCCTGGGCTCATGTCTGCTTTCTGAGTCTTCGGGGACAACCCCACAGGATGGGGGGGTCGTGAGCACCCCCACTTTTTGGGGGTGACTTTTTCGTAGCCCCTGTCCCCATTTTGAGGCCTCAGAGAAGTGAGACAGTGCTGGAGACGTGGGGACGTTTGATGGATGGACAGGGTCAGCCGTGGGCAGCCTGCCCAGGGGGGACCCCTCGAAGGGATGGGGACCCAGACAGAGACACGGACAGGGCATGGATGGGGAACATATGGGTGCCAGCACCCCACCGCCCGCTTCTGCAGCCGAGACTCTGTCACTCGGGCACACGCCGTCGGCCAGGGACCCGGGAAATGAAGGGCGAGGAATTAGAGCAATTACCCGTGCTGCCCGCCCAGGGCCCGTGTCTGCTCTTGTCATTCACGCCCGCCCGGGTGCAGCCTGACTGTTCTGCCTGTGGCGTTTTCTCACACCGGGTGTCGTTAGTGCAAAAACAAAAATAGACTCCTCTCCGTCAAGGGGGCTGTTGGGGGGGTGTTCGGGCCTGGAGGCGGGAGGCGGCAGCGTTTCAAAGGGGGGAGCCGACTCTGTCTGCTTCTGCATCTCCTCAGTCCTAAGAGGCTGTTTATCGGTGAGATGGTGTGTGTGCGTGGAGAGTGTGTGCGTGGAGGGTGTGTGCGTGGAGGGTGTGTGCGTGGAGGGTGTGTGCGTGGAGGGTGTGCATGGAGGGTGTGTGCGTGGAGGGTGTGGGTGGAGGGTGTGTGCATGGAGGGTGTGCACAGAGGGTGTGTGCACGGAGGGTGTGCACGGAGGGTGTGTGCGTGGAGGGTGTGTGCGTGGAGGATGTATGCACAGAGTGTGTGCACGGAGTGTGTGCATGGAGTGTGTGCGTGGAGGGTGTGTGCGTGGAGAGTGTGTGTGTGGAGGGTGTGTGTGTGGAGGGTGTGTGCGTGGAGGGTGTGTGCATGGAGGGTGTGTGTGGAGGGTGTGTGCACAGAGTGTGTGCACGGAGTGTGTGCATGGAGGGTGTGTGCATGGAGGGTGTGCATGGAGGGTGTGTGCGTGGAGGGTGTGTGCGTGGAGGGTGTATGCACGGAGTGTGTGCATGGAGGGTGTGTGCATGGAGGGTGTGCGTGGAGGGTGTGTGCACAGAGTGTGTGCGTGGAGGGTGTGCATGGAGGGTGTGTGCGTGGAGGGTGTGTGCGTGGAGGGTGTGCGTGGAGGGTGTGTGTGGAGGGTGTGAATGGAGGGTGTGTGCGTGGAGGGTGTGCGTGGAGGGTGTGTGCGTGGAGGGTGTGTGCGTGGAGGGTGTGTGTGGAGGGTGTGAATGGAGGGTGTGTGCGTGGAGGGTGTGAATGGAGGGTGTGTGCGTGGAGGGCGTGCGTGGAGGGTGTGTGCGTGGAGGGTGTGCGCATGGAGGGTGGGCATGGTATGTGTGTGTGTGGAGTGTGTGTGTGAAGTGTGTGAGGTGGGGTGTGTGCGTTGGTCTACGGACTAGGAAGGACCGCGGCCACGCGTGTTGCTCACAGCCCGGCGTGTTCCCGGGCTCACAGGGCTGTTTGCAAAGGACAGAACGCCGCCTCTCAGACAGACAGACAGACCTCAGCGCCCTCCCGCCCGGCTCCCATGTGGGCCCGGGAGCATGTTCCCTGTGCTCACCCCACCCTCACCCTGTGCCCACCCCACCCTCACCCTGTGCCCTCCCCACCCTCACCCTGTGCCCACCCCATCCTCACCCTGTGCCCACCCTCCTGCAGCCACATTACCGTCCGGCCGTCCGGGTGCCTCCCTCGAGCTCAGGGGTCGGGTCCCACGAGCGTCATCTCTCTCGTGTGACGTGACGGTGACTCCGTGGCCGTGGGGGCTGCTCGGAGGAACGGAGACGGGCGTGTGGGGCCAGATGAACCTTGGACACGGCTTCGCCTGAGGGCGGTGGGAAGCCGGCCTGGCTCCTGGGTGGGCCCTGGCCAGTGGGGTGACTGATGGGGGAGCCTTTGGCCTGCCTAGGGGATGTTAGGGGAGGTCTGATGATACATGATAGATAGATAGATGATAGATAGATGATAGATAGATAGATATAGATAGATAGATATAGATAGATGATAGATAGATAGATAGATAGATAGATAGATATAGATAGATAGATATAGATAGATGATAGATGATAGATAGATAGATAGATAGATAGATAGATGAAGTGACAATGATTGATGGTGGTCACTGTTGGCGGGGGGGGCTCCCGGCATCTGGTGGGTGGGGACCAAGGAGGCTGCTCAACACCCTACAGGGCACAGGACACCCCGCAGAGACGGGGGTGACCCCAAATGTCAGTGATGCTTTTGCCTGTGGGACTGGCCCTCATATCGATCAGCTGCTATATTGATGGCTCATCTATTACCTATCGACCCACCATGTAGCACCCTTTCTTCCTTCTCATCTATCATCTGTCACCCATCATCTATCTATCTATATCATCTATTATTTATCTGTTATCTAGCTATCTATACTATTATCTATCCATCATCCTTCCTCTATTATCTATCATCCATCCATTATCAATCTATCATATATATATATATCTCCTCTCTAATAAAAGAGTAATATGCAAATTAACCATCACTCCGCTACATAAGCCACGCCCACCAGCCAAACCACGCCCATCAGCCAATCAGGGCAAGTATGCAAATTAACCCCAACCAAGATGGCTATCAGAAGGGAGGCTTGGGTTTCCCCGGCAACAGAGGAAGCCAAGCTTCCCACACACTCTGGCCGGCCCAGGCCTCCACTCCAGGCTACAAAGTTTCAATTGTAGAAGGTAAATAAATCCCAGATACCAGGGCCTCTGCTTGGGTCGCCAGGGGGCGTGGCCAGCTTGCAAACCACCACAGGCCCCTTGCCCAGGCCTCTCCATGCCCCAAGGGAACCCCCACCTGATCCAGGACACCCTTGTGGTGGCCATCTTGTGCCCACATGGGGGCAGGATCTTTGACCACATGGGGGCAGCCATCTTGATCTTGTGTGTTGCAGTGATGGTCAATCTGCATATTACTCTTTTATTAGATAGGATAGAGGCCTGGTGCACGGGTGGGGGCCAGCTGGTTTGCCCTGAAGGGTGTCCCGGATCAGGTGGGGGTTCCCTTGGGGCGTGGGGCGGCCTGAACGAGGGGCCTGTGGTGGTTTGCAGGCTGGCCACACCCCCTGGCGACCCAAGCAGAGGCCCTGGTATCTGGGATTTATTTACGTTCTACAATTGAAACTTTGTAGCCTGGAGTGGAGGCCTGGGCCAGCCAGGGTGTGTGGAAAGCTTGGCTTCCTCCATTGCCAGGGGCAACCCTAGCCTCCCGCTCTTTCCAGCTCCGTGGCTGCCGCCATTTCTGTTTGGATTTGTTTACCTTCAATAATTGAAACTTTGTAGCCTTGAGTGGAGTCCTGGGCCAGCAAGGGCAGGCGGAAAGCTTGGCTTCCTCCGTTGCCTGGGAAACCCAAGCCTCCCTCCTGCTCTCTGTGGCCGCAGCCATCTTGGTTGGGTTTAGTTGCATACGCACTCTGATCGGCTGGTGGGCGTGGCTGGTGGGCGTGACTTGTGGTGTGGCAGAGTGGTGGTTAATTTGCATATTACTCTTTTATTAGATAGGATGACCCACCTCAGTGTGGCATCTCACTCGGTACCTATAGCACCGCTGTTGGCATCTCCGAGGTGGGGTGTCTGGTCCGTGCCACAGCCTTCGTGGGAGACCCTGAACTTTCCCAAGTCAAGGAGACACAGCAGCCTCCGCACGGAACCTGGAAACACTAATGAATAAAACACCAACAACAGCACACGAGCCCAGATGGTGTGGCTCCGTGGTCAAGCGTCGACCCATGAACCAGGAGGTCCGGGTTCGATTCCCGGTCAAGGGCACACGCCCGGGTTGCAGGCTCGACCCCCCGTAGGGGGCATGCAGGAGGCAGCCGGTCCGTGATTCTCTCTCATCACGGGCGTTTCTATCCCTCTCTCTCTCTCCCTTCCTCTCTGAAGTCAATCAATTAAAACAAAATGAAACACAAGGCCGTTGGCCCCGAGGGCGTGTTTATGTGGAAACGGCAAATGGGGAGCATCTGTCCCAGTTCACGATTTCTCCGAGGCTGCTAGCTCAGCAGACGGCCTACAAAAGTCCCTGTAGGTCTCGTCAGCTGCTCCTAGCCACCCCTCCGGCCCCGCGCGATGGCCTGGAGGGTGTGACTGCCTGGTGGACTTAAAGTTAGGACCGTGCTCGGGGCCACAGCCTCGTCCCCGAGACACCTGATTCCTGTAGAATGAGCCTCTTTGGATTCAGTGATGTTGCCGCTCAACGGGCAAAACCTGGGGTGGTTGTGTGTAGGGGGGGTATCTATATGAATGAAAGGGCGATAGGCTAATTAGACCGGATAGACCGGGCGTCTTCCGGGCGTCCTTCCAGACAAAGCCAGAGTGATGGGGGCCGAGGCAGAGGCGGTCAGGGGTGGTCAGACCAGCAGGGGAGAGTAGTTAGGGGCAATCAGGCCGGCAGAGGAAGAGCAGTTTAGGGGTGACCAAGCCAGCAGGGGAGAGCAGTTTGGGGTGACCAGGCCAGCAGGGGAGAGCAGTTAGGGGTGATCAGGCCAGCAGGGGAGGTTGGTTAGGGGCAATCAGGCCGGCAGGGAAGAGCAGTTAGGGGCGACCAAGCCAGCAGGGGAGAGCAGTTTGGGGTGACCAGGCCAGCAGGGGAGAGCAGTTTGGGGTGACCAGGCCAGCAGGGGAGGTTGGTTAGGGGCGACTCAGCCAGCAGGGGAGAGCAGTTTGGGGTGACCAGGCTGGCAGGGGAGAGCAGTTAGGAGCGATCAGGCAGGCAGGGGAGAGCAATTAGGGGCGATCAGGCTGGCAGGGGAGAGTAGTTAGGGGCATCAAGCAGGCAGGCAGAGTGGTTAGGGGCGATCAGGCCGGCAGGGGAGAGCAGTTAGGGGCATCAGGTAGGCAGGCAGAGCAGTTAGGGGCATCAGGCAGGCAGGCAGAGTGGTTAGGAGTGATCAGGCAGGCAGGGGAGAGCAGTTAGGGGTGATCAGGCAGGCAGGGGAGAGCAGTTAGGGGCATCAGGCAGGCAAGCAGGTGAGCGGTTAGGAGCCAATGGTCCTGGATTGGGAGAGGGATGTCCGACCGCTGGTCCCGGGCCTAAACTGGCTGTCAGACATCCCCCGAGGGGTCCAGGATTGGAGAGGGTGCAGGCTGGGCTGAGGGGACCCGCCCTCCCCCCCAACCCCCCGCCCCGCCACTTTGCATGAATCTCATGCACTGAGCCTCTGGTATGGCAATAATCACGGTCAGGATCCCTCGGTGAAGGGTTGTGATCCTCAATGTGTCCTCCTGCGAATGGAAAACGCTCCCCATGGGGGCATGGAGTGCTGCTTCCAGATGCTTCTCCTCCTTCCCCAGGCTCCCCAGACTGCGTCCGTTTCCCTGTGTTCTACCCCAACACGCCGAGTCACGGAGTGTGTCCCCCGCGGGAACCACGGATGCCCACCTGTGGTGTCTGCAGACGGGGTGTCTGCTCACCGCCGGCTTCCTCCAAGACAGGGGCCTGCTCATGGAACATCCTCCCTTCCCCTCCAAATGAGAAATACATCCTTCTTGCCCCTCTCATCTTCCACATTCATGCCACCAGCACCCGTTTCCTCTGGCAATACCTGGTGTTGGATAGGCACAGACAGAAAACACGTTTGAGCACAGGTGTATCTCACCTGCATCCCCAGTAACTGCTCTTCCCTGCCAGCCTGATCACCCCTAACAGTTCTCCCCTGCTGGCCTGATCTCACCTGCATCCCCAGTAACTGCTCTCCCCTGCTGGCCTGATCACCCCTAACAGCTCTCCCCTGCCGCCTGATTGCCCCTAACCACTCTGACTGCCTGCCTGATCGTCCCTAACTGCTCTCTCCTGCTGGCCTGATCTCACCTGCATCCCCAGCACCTGGCACAGGAGTATCTCACCTGTACACCCAACCCCTGGCACAGGTGTATCTCACCTGCATCCCCAGCAACTGGCACAGGTGTATCTCACCTGTACACCCAGCAATTGGCACAGGTGTATCTCACCTGCATCCCCAGCACCTGGCACAGGTGTATCTCACCTGTATCCCCAGCACCTGGCACAGGTGTATCTCACCTGCACATCCAGCGCCTGGCACAGGTGTATCTGACCTGTAACCTCAGCACCTGGCACAGGTGTATCTCACCTGCATCCCCAGCACCTGGCACAGGTGTATCTCACCTGCATCCCCAGCACCTGGCACAGGTGTATCTCACCTGCATCCCCAGTACCTGGCACAGGTGTATCTCACCTGTACACCCAGCGCCTGGCACAGGTGTATCTCACCTGTATCCCCAGCACCTGGCACAGGTGTATCTACCTGCATCCCCAGCACCTGGCACAGGTGTATCTCACCTGTACACCCAGCCCCTGGCACAGGTGTATCTCACCTGCATCCCCAGCACCTGGCACAGGTGTATCTATGCTGAAGAGATGTTGGTGCATGTCAGCTGCCCATGGGTCTGTCTTTGCGGCCAAAGGTGGTGAGTGAACGAATGAATGAATGAGTGAATGAATGAAGGGAATTGAGGGCCGCCTCTGCCTGCGTGAGCCACTGTCCACAGCTGGCCTCACGCACCCTCGCACCCTCCTCGCTGGGAGGGGCCAATGACCGGTGTTGCGCTTCCCTCAGCCCCTCAGGGCGCCCAGCCGGCGGGACCGGACGCACACGGGGCGGGAAGGTGCCCGGGTGAGCGCGTGGGGACAGGGCCCGGCGGGTTCTGCCGCGCGCGCACGGGCCAACTCTTGCTTCTGTTCTCACCCAGCACAGGACACAGAGTCCTCCTGTCCTGCCCCCCCCTCCTTGCTGAGCACCCGCCCCGCCTGCAGCCCGAAGACCCCCCCCGCCCCGCCCCCAGTCCGCGCTGGCCTGCACCCCTCCCCTGCACAGTCCGGGCTGGAGCGGGAGGCGCGCGCGGGGCGGGGTGGTTGGGGGTGCGGAGCGCAGCGCAGAGGTGGGCTCCTGGCCTGTGTCCAGCTCAGCCCTCTAGCCCCAAGCTTCGCCTCAGGCCAGAGGCAGGCGCGGGTAGCCTTCCCTCCCTCCTCGCCCTGGAGGGGGCCCCACCCCCGCTCTCAGGCGGCGGCGGGGGGGGGGAACCTGCGCCTAGGCTCCCCAATTAACCTGCCCCCCCACATCCCCAAACCTGTGTCCCACCTGCTCCTGCCTCCTCCCCTCTCTGGCCTGCAGACAACCCATTCTTTGCCGACTCTGGCTACTCAGTGTGTTTAGGGCAGGGGGCACACCCCTGGCCCCCCACCTCCCACTATCAACCCTGGCCAGTCCGCGTCGATGCCTCATTAGTGGGGGGCGGGGCATGAATGGGTCCCTGGAGAGAGGCAGTACAAACCCCCTTATCACCAAGGCTCTGATGAATGACCCATACCCCTGTTTTATTTGGGGGGGGGGAACCCATGGGGTAAGCGAATCTTGTGGTTTGACAGTGAACTTGGGGGGGGGGGCGCGAGCAATGTGTGGGTGGCAGAGATAAGCTGTGACCTCCGGGTGCGCCCTGGGAGACCGCTGGGGGCGGGGCAGGGGCCCTGGGCTTTCCGGGTTGGGGAGCTTGGGCCCCAAGCTTTCTTAGCCGCCCCCCCCCCACCCTCCCCAGCGCCCTGACGCTCACGGGATCCCAGTCTGCTTCCTGAGGGGATGTTGGGGTCCAGGGCAGCCCCCAGAGGTGGAGGAGGGTGGACAGATGGCCCTTCCCTGGAATATTTTTTTCTCTCTAAAGATATTGGCGCCTGGAAGTCAAGACACGGCGGCTCGAGAGCGCAGAGCGCGCCTGGTTCTTCAGCGTAACCATCGGGCTTCCTTAAGTTGGGAGGGACCCCCTGCAAAGTTTGGGGAGGGCGGGGGGGGGGCGCCAAGGAGGGTGCCCCGCAAGACTGCACAGAGAGAAGCTCAATATTCGTTGGCACGGGGAGGGGGGCGCACGGGGAAGGGGGGGCGCACGCGGGCACCGGTCCAACACGGCCCGCGGGGACAGCGCCTGGGCGCGCCGCGTGCGCACCGGGGAGGCCCGCGACCCCCCGCTGTCAGCACCACCGGGCCTGGCGGATGCTACCTTCTCACCCTGGGGTGGGGGGTGGGGGGTGAGGGGGGGCGTTGTCCGCGGGAAGAAAGAAAAGTCTGGCCGTCTCGCTCTAGCTCGCTCGCGCGCGCGTCCTGGGTCGCTTTCATTTGCATTTTGGAACGGGAGGGAGCGCTGGGGGGACTCTGTGCGCCAAGGGGAGGCCGATTTGGGGAGGTGGTGCGGGAAGAAGTTAGGACTGAGGCCTGGTGCCAGAGAGAGAGAGAGAGAGAGAGAGAGAGAGAGAGAGAGAGAGAGAGAGAGAGAGAGAATCAAATCCAAACACCCCCCCCCCCCCCCAAGCTGATGGAATTCCTCGGGACATTAATGACCGAGAAACTGCTCCCTGCGCGCGCGTGTCCGCGGGGAGAGGGCTGAATTGCTGGTTTAGCGCGGGAGGGAGGGGGCCTCCAGAAAAATAATTTAAAAACCTAAAAAAAAAAAAAAAAACTCCCCAAAAACACGACCCTTCCTTGAGGTGTCATCCGCGCTCCACAGCCTGGCTCCCTGCAAAAAAAAAATAATGTGTTTTCTTCAATAAAAGCGAAAGTGAGGGCCTCGGTGGTTCCATGGGAAGCAGAGAAGTTTAAAGCCCGCCATACGTTCCGAAGAACCTGGGGCGAGGGAGGGGGGAGGGGGGGGCAGGAACATTTCACAGAAAGCAAATCGCGTAGCTTCCCACGACGTATATTGTTAATCATGTATTTTATTTTATTTTATATTTTATTTTATTTTATTTTATATTTTATTATATTTTATTTTATTATTTTTTATTTTATTTTTATTTTATTTTATATTTTAGTTTATTTCATTTCATTTTATATTTTTATTTCATTTTATTTTATATTTTATATTATTTTATTATATATTTTATTTTATTTTATTTTTTATTTCATTTTATATTTTATTTTATTTTATCTTATATTTTATTTTTTATTTCATTTTTATTTTTTATTTTATTTTATTTTATTTTTTATTTTATTTTATTTTATTTTATTTTATTTTATTTTATTTTATTTTATTTTATTGGCATGGGTGGCCAGTGTAGGATCCCCCCTCTCCCCTCCTACCCCTCCTGACACACATCCATCCTGGGATTTCTGGCCAAAGTGAGACCCAATGAAAGAAAAAATAACCGTGCGTTTTTTGTTTTTTGTTTTTTCTAGGCAAAGCCCACCCGCTAGCCAGACTCAGGTTGCGAGCCTGCCCTGTGGTGGAAGCCGTGGCGAATATTACAGATACCGGCCGTGGCCCACGGAATCCGGAATCCGTCTCATCCATTAAGGACTAGGATTCAGGGTCCCCCCCCCCCCACCCCCCCATTTGAAAACACGGATGTTATGGGGTCCATGGATACCCAGCAAGATAAGACAGGTGACAAATGCAGGTTTTTACACAGGAAAAAAAAACAACAATCAGGGAGGAGGGACGAAAAGGAAGCCGCTTAGAAAATATGTGGAGACTCTGTGAATTGCTGACCCGGATCGATGGGGATAAATATTTAATGGGCGGGGACGGCTGGGTGGTGATTGTTGTTAAAAAGGCTCATGGATCAGCTGGAAAGGAAAAAAAAAGAAAAAAACAAGCCCATTGAACATACATGCTCCTCTTTGTTGCTTTTTTATTAATAAGAAAAAGGCTCGTTGGAATTACAGGCTGCGAGCCAGGCCCTGGGGGGAAGGGGTATTCCTGGATATTTGTTTCCTCGATTTCTGGGGAAACAGAGAGAGAGAGAGAGAGAGTGTGTGTGTGTGTGTGTGTGTGTGTGTATGTGGGGAGGGAGGGGGATCCTGGTTGGGGACAGGGGTCTGAGTGGATGGGGGTGTTGGGGGGACAGGGACTGGGCCCGGGGACCCCCCCACCCCCAGTCCTGTGGGAGCAAAGGCCTGCTGTTAAGAGCTCAGGGCGTGGGGTTCGAGTTAAAGGAAGTACATTCCGGGTCAAGAGCAGCTTTTCGTTCCACTGGGCCGGACGAGGACGGGGGAGATCGCCCAGCCGCACGTACGTGGCAGGAATGAAATCAAGCAAATGTTAAATATTGAAGTATTCGTTGCGTCTTTCTCTTAGCATTGTAAATAAGAGAGAGGGAGAGAGAGAGGAGAGAGAGAGAGAGAGAAAGAGAGAGAGAGAGACTGAGAGACAGAGAGAGACTGAGAGATAGAGAGAGACAGAGGCCAAGGGGGAGAGAGAGATGAGAGAGAGAGAGAGAGAGAGAGAGAGAGAGAGAGAAGCAGTATTCATTAAAATTCTACCTAATCCCCATATCCAAAGCCAGATGGTTTTATAAAATCCAAAAAAAACCACGCCCGTGTCCACTGCGTCTCCACAACCCACGTCTGCCCCTTGGGGTGTGTCTCCCCTGCCTGGCGTGCCCCTCTCCCCGGGGGAGCCTGGGGGGGGGGCGGGCTCTGGTGGCCTGGGGTCGGCCCTGCCCACAGTTTCTGTACCAGGTTTTCCGGGGATTTGATTTTAAAGGAAGAACATGTGAATCTCGTTCTGTTTTCCGTGGAGGTCCCGTGAGTGTTCTGGCAGGTGGGGGTGAGGGAGGGGGAGCCCCCAAAAGAGACAGGGAAGGAGACAACCCCTTCCCCACCACCAGCACCTGGGGGCCCTGCCTGCCTTCACCGCTCTGGCCAGCGGGGTGCATCCAGGAATGGCTCCTTCTAGCCATTTTCAGGGGCTCCTGGGACCAGTACAATCAAGACTTCTGGCTCTGCCCTGGGTCCTCGGGGTGAGGGGTGGGGGCACGTCCAGCTTGGAAACAGCCAGTCTGACCAGGGCCTCATCTGAGGAAAGGTCCCCAAAATTTGTGGGGGTGGGGGGAGGAGGGAGACTGAGCCAGGTTGGAGAAGGGGGGGGGCAGGTGCCTGCGAGCAGTACGGATGGGGTGTCTGGAGTCACCCCCCTCATTCCTGTGGGGCTGTGTTGGCCTCCTGCCTGGGGTGTACTCCATGGAGGGGCCTCAGAACCTCATTCTGGCCCTCACCGGTGTGGCTCAATGGACAGAGCGTCGGCCTGCGGACTGAAGGGTCCCGGGTTCGATTCTGGTCAAGGGCATGGACCTTGGTTGCGGGCACATCCCCAGTGTGGGGTGTGCAGGAGGCAGCTGATGGATGTTTCTCTCTCATCGATGTTTCTAGCTCTCTCTCCCTCTCCCTTCCTCTCTGTAAAAAATCAATAAAATACTTTTTTTTTTTAAAAAAAAAATCTTTTTATTGCATTTTTTTTGTGGCACCTCCACAGTGAAGGGTGCAGGCCTCAGGGACTCCACGTGTGTGTGGACAGGCAGGCGTGTCAAGGCCGGAACCTTAGCGTAAGTCCCCGCTGTGAGCTCACATCCAGTACAAATTCTGGGTGTGTGTGTGCAAGGCAGTGTATTCCAGAAAGTAGACCCTGTGAATTAGGCTCTTCCCCCCTCTCTCCTCCCCAGAACGTCTTTCTAGGGTGGCGGGTGCTTTTGTTACCGGGAAACCCGCCCTCCCCCACCCCCCCAACGTGGGCTCGGGCCGCCTGTCGCTGTGTCCAATCACGAAGGCAGAGTTGCATCCTATCAGGTGTTTATTGAGAAGGCCAGCTCACCAGAAGACAGGGTGCTTAAAGCATTCAAATCCTGTCTCCCAGCAAGGTGTGGGAGACAGGGTGAGAAAGGGGGAGGGGCTGGGGTGCCACATGCAGCCATGGGGGTCCGTAGATATCAGCTGTTGTCCTTGGTTCTCAGGCGTTGAGATGATGTGGACGAGATGATGTGGACGAGATGATGTGGACGAGATGATGTGGGCGAGATGATGTGGGCGAGATGATGTGGGCGAGATGATGTGGGTGAGATGATGTGGATGAGATGATGTGGACGAGATGACGTGTGTGAGATGACGTGGACGAGATGATGTGGACGAGATGATGTGGATGAGATGATGTGGGTGAGATGATGATGATGAGATGATGTGGGTGAGATGATGTGGACGAGATGATGTGGGTGAAATGATGTGGGTGAGATGATGTGGACGACATGATGTGGGCGAGATGATGTGGGTGAGATGAACGAGATGATGTGGATGAGACGATGTGGACGAGATGATGTGGACGAGATGATGTGGACGAGATGATGTGGACGAGATGATGTGGACGAGATGATGTGGGTGAGATGATGTGGGTGAGATGATGTGGGTGAGATGATGTGGACGAGATGATGTGGACAAGATGATGTGTGTGAGATGATGTGTGTGAGATGATGTGGACGAGATGATGTGGACGAGATGATGTGGGTGAGATGATGTGGGTGAGATGATGTGGGTGAGATGATGTGGACGAGATGATGTGGACGAGATGATGTGGGCGAGATGATGTGGGCGAGATGATGTGGATGAGATGATGTGGACGAGATGACGTGTGTGAGATGATGTGGACGAGATGATGTGGACGAGATGATGTGGGCGAGATGATGTGGACGAGATGGTGTGGACGAGATGGTGTGGACGAGATGATGTGAACAAGATGATGTGGACGAGATGATGTGGGTGAGATGATGATGATGAGATGATGTGAGTGAGATGATGTGGGTGAGATGATGTGGACGAGATGATGTGGGTGAGATGATGTGGACGAGATGATGTGGACGAGATGATGTGTGGAGATGGTGTGGGTGAGATGATGTGGGTGAGATGATGTGGACGAGATGATGTGGACGAGATGATGTGTGGAGATGGTGTGGGTGAGATGATGTGGGTGAGATGATGTGTGGAGATGATGTGGGTGAGATGATGTGTGGAGAGATGGATGATGTGGGTGAGATGATGTGTGGAGATGGTGTGGGTGAGATGATGTGGGTGAGATGATGTGGACGAGATGATGTGGACGAGATGATGTGGGTGAGATGATGTGTGGAGATGGTGTGGGTGAGATGATGTGTGTAAGATGATGTGAACGAGATGGTGTGGGTGAGATGATGTGGGTGAGATGATGTGTGGAGATGGTGTGGGTGAGATGATGTGGGTAAGATGATGTGGGTGAGATGATGTGGGTGAGATGATGTGTGGAGATGGTGTGGGTGAGATGATGTGGGTAAGATGATGTGGGTGAGATGATGTGGGTGAGATGATGTGGACGAGATGATGTGGACGAGATGACGTGGACGAGATGATGTGGGTGAGATGATGTTTTGAGTCCTGATGGGTCGGCATGACCCTGTGTATGAGTTCTCCTTGCTGGATTCACAGCTGGGTCACCTCCCCCATCGCTTTGCACAGGCCTTGGAAAGGAAACGTAAAAAAAAACACAACTCAACCCCCTCTTCCCAAATGCCAAACGTACCCCCCTCTTCACATACTAAGTATATGCGTTCTAAGATTTAAAATAGTGGATTTTTTTCCCCCAGATTCATCCAGGGGCTCTGTCTATCAGATTATAAGTAAATCATTTTGAGGAATCAAAGATGCTCTCATTTCAAGGCCCTGGAGACACCCCAGTGTTCACGTTCTCACCAGACACTACGAGGTTGTGAATTGCTCTCCTGCCCTCCATCCTGGTCCTTCCTCCCTGTCCCAGGAAGCGCCTGAGAAGTTCCAACAAACACCCCTTCTCCCTCCACCAGGGAGGGGTGTTTCCCCTTCCCCTCTTGCCTGTCCTCCCCCCCCCCCCCCAAATGCACCCACCCGGTGATCTCAGAGAGCGCCTTGAATTCGCAAATCTAAGTGGCAGGGAGGGTCCCTGCTTGGGCTAAAATATAAGGAAGATCACGAATAGTTGACATTTGGTGTCTGCTTGATTTTTATTTATTTTTAAAAAAATATTTATTAATTGGGGAGGCAAATCCACTTTATCTTGTTCATTCTGCTTTTTTTTTTTTTTTTTAAAAAAATATATATCTTCATGGATTTCAGAGAGAGCAAGGGAGAGAGAGAATCATGGATCGGCTGCCCCCTGCACGCCCCCTACTGGCGATCGAGTGCCCTGACCGGGAATCGAACCCATGACCTCCTGGTTCATATATAGGCTGACATTCAACCACTGAGCCACCCCAGCCGGGCTTGTGTCTGTCTTTAAAAGGGGGGTAAACTGGGGAAGCTTACACGCCACGGGCCCAGGAGAGGAGGAGGAGGATGTTAGGGGTTCGGGGAGGGGGTCCATCTGGCGCTGGTTGGGGAAGATTCCTGGAGGCACCAGATCCAGGCCTGAGCAGGGTTCCCTGGTGAGTGGGGGTGGGGTGGGGCCAAGGTCGGGGTCCCCACCTCACGCCTGGCAGGGTCCAGGCCCTATGGATCTCCAGGGAAGGTCGGGTCCCTGTAGTTTTTTTTTGGGGGGTAGCAGTTTGGGGGTTCACTCCTAGGTCCCTGGAGATCTGGCCTTTATCCTTGAGGCTGGAGGGCAGGCTCGGTGATGGGGAGAAAAGGGATCCTGCCCACTCAGCACCCCAGGAATTTGCCCTGGCCCAGAGTCCTCTCCATAACAGTCCTGTGTCCCCCCAAAAAGACCTCCCTTGCAGGCGGGTTCCCCAAGACTCCGTTGGGGCCAAAGACGCGCCCCTCTCCCCGCCCTGCCGTGGGGGGGCCAGGGTAGGAGACTCCCCGCCTGCCGCCGGGAGGAGGCGAGGGTTGCGCACGCCGGGGCCGCCACGTGCCCGCCTCCCGCGCGCCCTGCCCTGCGCACCCCGCTCCGGAGGCGCTCACCCGCCTGCATAATGGATGAGCGACGATTTGTAATTCCTTCTGATAACCCACGTGCCGCCTCCTTCGCTTTGATTCGCGGGGCCGCGGCGACAAAGGCCTGTTTGTTCCGTCTCCGGGTCTTTCAAGTCGGGGAGACGGCGGCCGGCTGCTCCCCCAATTCCCCCGGCGGCTCCCTCCGTGCGCGCCCGTCCGCCCGTCCGCAGCACGCGGGGCTGAGCAGCTGGGACCGAGAGCGCACACAGCGCTCCCGGAGCAAGGAAGAGGGCTGACGAGAGAGAGAGAGAGAGAGAGAGAGAGAGAGAGAGAGAGAGAGAGAGAGAGAGAGAGAAGAGAAGAGAAGAGAAGAGAAGAGAAGAGAAGAGAAGAGAAGAGAAGAGAAGAGAAGAGAAGGAGAGGAGAGGAGAGGAGAGGAGAGGAGAGGAGAGGAGAGGAGAGGAGAGGAGAGGAGAGGAGAGGAGAGGAGAGGAGAGGAGAGGAGAGGGAGGAAGGAAAAGCGGAAAAGCTAGGGCCTGTGCCTTCCATCCCGTGGCCCTCCTCCTTCCTCCCGCGCCTCTGGAGCGCGCGACACCTCTTGGGGAGACCCCCCCACCCCCGTCTCCCCCACCCCACCTCTCTCCACACTTGGCTGAGAGAAACTGGATCGGTGGGTCCAAAGAGCAAGGCGCGTCGGTATTTCCTCTCTTTGTAACAAAAAAGTATATATTGTAGCCGTTGCCAGCCAGGAGCCCTGAGATACGTAACCAGTTTGTTGCCTGGGATGGATCGTTTGTGAATGGCCCGGTTCCTAAAGCGGTACCCCCCACCCCACATCCACCCCACCCCCTGGGATGGGACCACCCCTGCCCAGTTTAGAAAACCCTCCTAATCCTGACATTTCCCCACCGCTCCCCCAGATCAAGACCCCCCCCCCACATACTTGCACGCAACCCCCAGGCCCCATGATATTCCGGAGAAATCAAATCCTTCCCTTTCCCTTTCCCTTCGCGCGTCTCGCCAAAGGATACGATGTTTGGCTTCGGAAGGTGAGATGGCCCGGATGCTGGGTCTAAGGACACAGACCCGTCCCAACTTCAGAAACTGCGAATATCCAACTCTCCAAACAAGACAAAAAAACAAACAAAACACCATCCCCCTTTCCCCCCAAACCTCGTCCTACTTCCAGCGTGGGAATGGGGGGCGGAGGAGGGGGAAAGAAGAGGGGAAAGAAAGCGGCAGGGGGGTGGGGGGGGGGAAGGGGAGAGAAAAAAAAAAAAGAGGGAAAAGGAGAAAAAGTCAACTTTCTTTCCAGATGGAGTTTTGCGCCCGACGAGCTTAGCTTGGCTTCGGCGACTGTTGAATGCATTTCTGTTTCGTCGCCCGTGGCGCGAAGTGGTTTCATCCGAAGCGCTTTGGAGAGGGAGGGGTGCGCGGGAAGGGGCTTGCCAGGGACAACCGTGACACAGCCCAAATGTTATATAAATATATATATTTCCACCCAAATAAATATCCTAGACACCAGTTTGACAGCTTTAAAGAAGGAGGCACCGGGTCCGGGCCAGCGGGATTGGACACGCGCGCGCGCGCGCGCGTGCCAGAACGATCCTTGTAGACAAATTAGTGTTGTTGTTTTTTTCCGCGACCGGCGGGCATGTCCACGTCTCCACAGAAGCGCCCCCAAAGCCGGTGGCTGGGCAGCAGCGCCCCTGAGAAGCCACATCTCCCGGTAGAACGGGAGGGGGAGGCGTCTTTCTCTCCCTTTCGGGGTCCAGAGAGCTGTCCCGCAATCACGCATCGCGCGCGCGCGCGCTCCACGGCTCCTCCGGTTCTCGCCTCGGCCAGCGCGGGCAGGTCCAGCCAGCCTTCCGCCCGCATCATCGCCGCGTCCCCGCCGCCCGGAAGCCCTCGGTCTCTCTCCGCGTGGCTTCCTTCGCGCGGACCCAACCCGGCCTGGATACATCCCAGGCGCGCGCGCGCGCGCGCGCGCGGAGCTGCGCTCCAACCGGGGCCGGCCCGCCGGCTAGGACCTCCTCGCCCATCCTGAAACTCCTCCTCGAGTTTCGTTTCCGCCAGCCGCGGAGAGGGAATGCGGGATACCTGTTTTGGGGGGGCCCCGGCTGACGCCTGCGCCGGCCCGCCCGCTCTCTCGCTGGCTGGCTGGCGCGCGCGCGCCCTCTCTGTCTCCCTCCTCCACCCTCTCTCTCTCTCTCTCTCTCTCTCTCCCTCTCTCCCTTCCACAAATTCGATGCGTACCTCTGCGCACCAAGGTGCAACGAACGCCCAGCCCGTGATGAAATGAACAGAAAGCCAATTGCCGATGTGGAGGTGGGGGGTGGGGGTGGGGGGCGCCGGGGGGGCGGACTGCGTCTAGGCGTGCGCCCCGCCGCCCCGGAGTCTTAATTGCTGCCGACAGGGGCGCGCGGGGCGGGGGTTGGGGGGGGGAGAAGGGGGGGGCGGCTGGGCGGAGGTAGCCGCGTATAAATAGTGAGACCTCCAATGGAAAGGCATAAATCACCGCAGGAGGGACCTACTCTCACACGGATCCTCGGATCCTCTTCGTCTCTGGCGCGCGCGGGGAGGTGAGCGCACGCCAGCCCCGGCTCCCAGCCAGAGCCACGCCGCCGAGCCCCCCGCGGACCCCCGCCAGCGCCCCCCGCTCCCCCCCGCCACCCCCCCTGGATCGCTATGGAGGAGCTTACGGCGTTCGTGTCCAAATCTTTTGACCAGAAGACGAAGGAGACCGGCGGCGGAGGCGGAGGAGGCGGCGGCGGCGGCGGCGGCGCCAAGAAAGACTCCATCACGTACCGGGAAGTTTTGGAGAGCGGACTCGCGCGCGCCCGGGAGTTGGGGGCCTCGGACTCCAACCTCCAGGACATGACGGAGGGCGGCGGCGGCCACTGCCCGGTGCACTTGTTCAAGGACCACGTGGACGGCGTGGACAAGGACAAGCTGAAGGAGTTTGGCGCCGCGGGGAGGATTTCCGAAGGTAAGATCCCCTGAGCCCCTCTCGGGGGCGGAGGCCGGGGGGGGGGGGGGCTCGTCTCCTCGCCGCCCCGGAGCCTGCACCGCCTGCCCCTTCGCTCCTCCGTGCGCGCGCGCGGAACCGCGGCTTCAGCTCTCCGTTCTTCCCCCCAAACGGACAGCCACGGCTCGGATGGGAAGGATCTGGCGCTTTTTTTTTTTTTTTTTTTTTTTTTTTTTTTTTTTTTTTTTTTTTCCGTTCGAGAGAAAGAAAAAAAAAACGGGGAGTCCAGCGCGGAGGCGGGGAGGGAAGAAGGCAGGCCGGGGAGCGAGGCTGGGCAGGGGCCGGATCCCCGCGCGCCGCCCGCCGCCGCCCCGCTGGCGGACTCCCTTCTCCGGGCGGGCGGGGAGCTTGCTCGGGTTGGGGTCCATCAGAGAGGACGGGGGTGTGTGTGTGCCTAAAACCCGAAATCAGCGCCCCCCCCCCATGCCAGTCTTCCTTCAATGCGGGCACCCTCGTGCGCACAGAGCGGACATCCCCACGCGCCCCTGCGCTCCCCGGCTGCCCGGAGCTAGAATCCGGCCGCGTTGGGGGACGCGCGGGCCCCAGCGGTCGCCTCCTCCGCCTCCTTAAACCTCTCCGTAGTTTTCGCTCCGGGGAGAAAAAACTCTCTCCCTCGCCCCCCGCCCCCAACCCGCTCCCTTGAACCTGGAGATTGGATCCTGGCTGAGCCGGGCCTGGAAATTAAAACCACTCGTGCGCCCGCAGGTGGCCAGCGTCTGGATGTGGCTTTGAAGGGCGCCCGGGGAAGCTGGCGGTGGCGGCAACGGCGGGCGGCCCTACCCGAGGCTGTAAGAGCGCAGCCGGCCTGCCGTGCGCAGGCGAGAAATCTGCGCCCTGGGGTCGCCCCGTTGCTGAGTCCTGGGGGGAGAGGGGAGGAGGGGGGGGGGACCCCCGCAAAAATCAGGATTAGGAGGGCTTTCCCAGAGGTGGTCCAGACAGCGCGCCCTCCGTTCCCGGCAACAAATTGGTTACATTGCGCAGCGAGCCTCTTTTGCAAGCGGCTACAATGTTTCATTTTCGTGACGGTTACAATGTTTCATTTTCGCGACGGTTACAATGTTTCATTTTTATGACCAAGGCAGGGAAGGGTATAGGACGCTTGCCATTTGGACACAGGGGTCTCGTTTCTCTCATTTGAGTGTTGAGAGAGGTCGTGGAGGGGGGGGAGTCTCCCTAAAAAGTGGTCCTTCCCCCCCCCCTCGTTCCCCTTTTCCAACACCCATGTCTCTCTCTCCGGCTGGTTGGGACCCTTACACGGTGGTGGCCTTGAAGTCCTAGGAGGCCCTGTGTGCAGGAGGCCTTGACCTTGTAGAAAATAAGACCCCCCCCCCCGCGCGTCCCCCTTTGCCCCCCAATTACCGGCTTGCTTTGCCTCGGGGTTAGGTCTCCCACACCTGGCTCTGTAATTCATACAATGACTGTTCGCTTTGACGGGGAGAGAGAGCTGCTGGCTGAGCAGGACTAGGGGCTGACGGTTCATTTCAGAGGGTTTTACGGGCGCTAGATGGTTTTTTTTGGGGGGGCTCCTGGCTGGCTCCCCCACTTCTTCCGAGACTCCAAACCCCCCTTCCTCTTCTCCCAGGAAAGCCGAGCCGGCGCCCCAGGAATATTTGCGAACACAGCCCAGAGCAACTGTCCAGGCCCTTTCCGAAAAGCGAGAGGGAAATTTAAGAGCGGTTTCGTAGGAAAGAGAGAGAAGCAGAGGACCGATCGAATCTATGTTCCCCTTTGCACCTTTTCCCCCTCAGCTTGGGGGTGCAGACCCCCACCAGGCTGAGCCCCCCCCCCCAAGCTGGTATTCGGAGGAGGTCAGGGCACCCTTGGGGTCCCCGAGAAACCCGGAGGTCGGTTGGTCTTGGGCGCTTAAGCCGTGTGCCCGCGGCTGGTCCGTCGGTGTCTGTGTGTTTAGCTGCTGCCCTGGCTGGTTTGAAAGGACTTTCAAAGCTGGCGTCTCAGCTGGGAGGTTCAGAGTTCAGAGGCATAAAATTCAGCATGTGGTCCCCTCCGGGAAGGGGAAGGAATTTTTACTGCCGGGGGAAGGGATCGGGAGCTCTCTGGGAAAGACGTGCTGTTTTCTGGGTTTAAAAAAAAAAAAATGCAACTTGGCGTCGAGCATCGACCTAGGAACCGGTGGTTGTGGTTCGATCCCGGGTGTGGGGAGCGTGCGGGGGGGGGGGGGGGGCAGCCGGTCCCTGATTCTCTCTCATCGTTGGTGTCTCTCTCTCTCTCTCTTCCTCTCCGAAATCAATAATAAAAATGCATTTAAAGAGAATAAAATGCAGGTGTGGGGAGCGTGCAGGGGGCAGCCGGTCCCCGATTCTCTCTCATCGTTGGTGTTTCTCTCTCTCTCTGTTTCTCTCTCTCTCTCCTTTCCTCTCCGAAATCAAGAATAAAAAATGTATTGAAAGAAAATAAAATGCAGCACGCTTGATGGGGAGACGCTCGGGCAGGGTCCAGAATGGGCGTCTGGTGTCCAGCTCACGGAGCCGGCGGGGGGGGTCCCCCCACTTCTCCTCTCCCCACAGAAGTCCCGAACCCCCTCCCCCACCTCCCCTCATTTGAAAGTTTCTGACTTGATGACTTGATGGTGCTCATTCGAGATGGTTCCGGAATTGGTAGAATCCGGGGGAGTGTCTGGAAAGTCAGTACCTTTAAAACACACACACACACCAAAACGATTAATTTCAGAGTGAGAAAGAGAGAGGCAGAAACATCCTCGATGAGAGAGAATCGTGGACCGGCTGCCTCCCGCACGCCCCTCACTGGGGATCGAGCCCGCCACCCTGGCCTGTGACCTCCTGGTTCACAGGTCGATGCTCAACCACTAGAGCCAGGCCAGAAGCTCACCATCTTGTCTTTGGCCCCCCCAGGGGCCATACGGGGCTCAGCCACCCCAAGATGGGGAGCAGAGGGGAAGGGACATGTTGGGGACACAGCTCACCGCAGTGTTGAGGGGATTTTAAATCCCTGAGCTTGGCAAGAAAAGACTCCATTTCCCAAAAAGCGAGGCGAAGTGTCTGGTTGAGACGCTCCTAAAAGCTGACTGAATTGCCCCGGGACACAAACCTTCCCTCGCCACCACCCCCCCCCCCCCCCAGCCAATCACTCTTCCCGGCAAATACAGACGCTGCCATAATTTTTTGGAAATAAGTGCCACGCTTGGCGCCCTACTGGGGCGTGTTCCGGACCCGCGTGGGTGAGAGAGAGAGAGAGAGAGAGAGAGAGAGAGAGAGAGAGAGAGAGAGAGAACAGCAGGGAGAAGCTGAGGGGCTGTGCTCACAGGCTCACCCCCTGATGCGCTTGGAGACCAGGGTGGGGGTCGTGCGCCCGGGTTCAAGGTGAGCGGAGGGAATCTCCGGCTCCTAGGGTTTGGCTGGCGCTTAAGGACAGAGCGAACGAGAGAGAGAGAGAGAGAGAGAGAGAGAGAGAGAGAGAGAGAGAGAGAGAGAGAGACAGGCTATGTTCATCTGTCAACAGATACAAAGTAAAAAATTAAGGGAACCATTTGGAGATCCGGCCCCCGCGCCAGGGCCTGAGTTGTTACAAAATAGCGAGTCTTCCCCCTTGAGTTGCTTTGATCGACTTTGACCCAGACTTTGCGTCAAAGGCGAGAGTGGATGCCAAGGCCCCGCGCGCACACGCTTCGGTTTCCACCGGGGCACGCAAAAGCGTCCACCCCGCGCGCCGGCACGAGAGTGCGTGGGCCATCTGTCAGGGGCCCAGGGCGCACGGGCCCCCGGAGGCACCCAAGCGGTGGGTGGTGGAGGGATTCCGGGGCGGGCGCCCCAGGGAGGTGGTGGTGGTGGTGGTGGTGGCCGGCGACTCGGGGAGGCCTCAGCTCTGAGCCCTGCGCGCCCGCCCAGCAGGTATCTACGACTGCAAGGAGAAGCGCGAGGACGTCAAGTCGGAGGACGAGGACGGGCAGACGAAGCTGAAGCAGAGGCGCAGCCGCACCAACTTCACGCTGGAGCAGCTCAACGAGCTGGAGAGGCTCTTCGACGAGACGCACTACCCGGACGCCTTCATGCGCGAGGAACTCAGCCAGCGCCTGGGGCTCTCCGAGGCGCGCGTGCAGGTAGGACCTCACCACCGATTCCCCCGCCCCCCTCGCCCGGGCCCCTGGGGCGCACCAGGGCGCCTGGGCACCTTCAAGGAGCTCGGGGGGACCCTGGAGGCCGGGCTGGAACCAGGCCCTTTTGGAGATGCCCCAGGTCCTGGCGCGCGCGCACCGGGGGGCGCACGGTTCGCGCGCACGAACGAACGAGCCCTGACCGACCGGCTGGCCCAGAGAGAGAGTGAGAGAGAGAGAGAGAGAGAGAGAGAGAGAGAGAGAGAGAGAGAGAGAGAGAATCTTACTATGTCTAAGCGCTCTTAATATGTCCAGATTGTCAGGAATTTGGCTTTTTCTTCTTCTTCTTCCTCCTGCTCTTCTTCCTCTTGGCCAGCCTCCTCGCTCCATTCCAGGGAACAGAAAGATGGGGTGGGGGGATTTGGGGAGCGAGGGTTTGCACATCCGGCATGTTGATGAGCTGGGTGGCTGCCCGCGCGGGGCCCGGATTAGCTCCAGCGCGCTCGCTCGCTCGCTGGCTCCCGGGGCTCCAGGAGGGAGGAGGGGCGGGTGGGGGGAACAGGACCAAAGTCGGGTGCCCCATCTGGCGAGCCACTGTCGGAGGCGCCCTGGGTGTGCGCGCAGCACGTGCGAGGAGGAGGAGGAGGAGGAGGAGGAGGAGGAGGAGGAGGAGGAGGGCGCCTGAGCGAGCGAGCCTTTCTGGGGGTATTGCGAACGCGAAATTAATAAGTAATAATTTATGGATGAGGGCAGACGAGCAAAGATCCGGTCCCTTTGCGCTGTAAGCATGGCTGACCCCCCCCCCCCCCCTCCCCGCGGCCCCAGGAGGTCGGCCTTCCGTCTGTCCCTCGGTCCGTCCGTTGTCACCGTTCCGAGAAAGACAGGAGGGCCAGGGAGCGGAGGGCAGGATCCGGGGGGCCTCTGGGGACTGGTTTTACATACACGGAATTAATTTTGCCGACCGGGGAAGCAGGCGGCTTTAAAGGGGCCGCCGCCGCCGTCTTATTGGGGGGTGGCGTCCACTCCCGAGAACCGAACTTTGTCCCGAATGTTTGTGTTCCGAACGAAAAAACATCAAATGCGTTTTTTAAATATATAGAGAGTGTTGTCCGAAAATCTGCCAATCCAAGAAAGCGTGTATATGTCTATTTATTCTTTTTTTTTTTTAAAAAAAATATGTTTTTATTTGATTTCAGAGAGGAAGGAAGAAGGGAGAGAGAGATAGAAACATCCACGAGGAGAGAGAAATCATGGATTCCGCTGCCTCCTGCACGCCCCACACTGGGGATGGGGCCCCCCAAACACCCGGGCTTGTGCCCTGACCTGGAATCGAACCCAGGACCTCCTGGTTCCTAGGCCGATGCTCAACCCCCGAGCCACGCCAGCTGGAGTATATATATATATATATATTTTTTTTTTCTTTTGCTCCCAAGCGTGTTCCATTTTTTATTTTTTGACTCCAGAAAGCGAGGGTGACTTAAGATGAAACGCAACCAATAGATCTTCTTCTGTCGGTTTTCAGAACCATCGGTGCCACCCCTATGGGCAGAGTAGGTCTGGGGACCCTTTTCCTTTTAGGGGTGTCTCCAGGAGAGAAGGCTTTTTTTTTTTTTTTTTTTTTTTTGCTGGCCACCCTTCTCCGGGAAGATGAATTGGGCTGCGCCCTATAAATTAATGAAAAGATTAAACTTTGGCCGGAGGGGACATCAACTCTTATGTCATTTCCCCGCGTGTGTGTGTCTGTCTATGTGTCTCTCCGAGCCCGGCCTCGGTAATATCTCTCAGGCCTTGATGTAGTGTTTCGATAAAAATAAATTACTTGTAATTGAATTCCGCACTATTTCACTCTGAAGTCTATTACTCCCAGGCCGGCCACGGAGAGCACAGCCGAAGCGCAACAGCAACGCGCGCGCGCCACGGGAAGGTGGGGGGCGCGGACAATTGCTGGGTGGGGTGCCCGCAGACCTTCCCAAAACGCCCCTTCTCCCCCCTCCGCCCCCCCAGTGAGTCAATTATTTACAGTCGTTACCTTGTTACTAGGCAGGCAGGCGAGTTACAATGTAACAACTGTACGAGTTACAATGTAACGACTGTAAATAACAATAAAAACGAACGCGCGCCGTCACCAAAGCCGTGCGTTTGGGCACACAGGGACGAGGATCGCGTGGGACAGGAGGTGGAAATCAGTTCAATGGAAACGCGTAGGTCTCGCGCGTGTGCAAAATAACGAATTGGGGGGGGGTGGCAGGGGGAGAAATAAATTTTAAAAAGCGGGGAGGGGGGGAGAGGCGAACAACAGGAGATGGATTTCTCATCCAGCCTCGGGCCCGCAGCGCGCGCGCGCGCGCGCGCCTAGCCTTCCGCCGGTGCGCGCCGTTCCAAGCTCCAGTTTCCATTTCGTTGGGGGGGGTGGTGGTGGTGGTGGTTGGTGGTGGTGGGGGGAACGGGATTTGTTCTAAATAAATTGCGGCTCCGACGACGAAGCTGTTGCTGATTAACCTTTTATTTTGGAGGGTTGTCCCCGGCTCCCAGCTGCCAGGGTTGTAAATGGAAAGTTATGAGACCGGCGCGCGGGAGGAACGGGGGCGGTAATTTAATTACCAACAAATATCTTCTCCGGGTGGATGGCGGGCGGGCGAGAGCGGCTAAATTAAATGTCATTATTCACTGTCGCTAATGGAAATCAAAAAGGAAATCCGATTACGGGTGTTTGGGAGGAAGATGGGTGACTGGGCGCGCCCCCCCCTCCTTTCCCCCCACTCCACCTAAATGAAGAAATAAGTGTCTAACGCAGTGTCGGCCGCGTTACTTAGCATTTTCACGACTAATTGGAATTGATCGAAAGTTACCCCAAGCTTGATGGATGGCCTCGCGCCCCGGCTAATTCATCACTTTTATTCCTCATAATGTTTTTTGTGTGTGTGTGTGTGTGTGTGTTTTTTTTCTTCCCCCCTCTTCCTCCCCCACAACCCCCCCCCCCAACCTTCCCCCTCCTTGCTGCCCTTGAAGGAGAAGTAAGCTTGGCTTTTCCTCGATTTAACCAGGATGGTGCTTTTTGGAAATTGCGCTTGCGGGGTGCAGGGCCCCGGGGAGGGGAGGGGCGCGCGCGCGCGCGCGCGCGTTGGGAACGGGCCCTCGTTCATCTGAGTTTATGCTCCCCCAGAACAGGGGGTGTGGGGGACCCCCTCCCCAGGAGAGGGGGGGCGCCCCAGACGGTGAGAAATGTCCAGGCCACCCGAATGAGGGGCAAGAGGGATGCGATCCATCCTACAGTTTTTTTTTTTTGGGGGGGTGGGGGGAACTAAACAAAACAAAACACGGGTCAAGATTTGGGGATTTCAAACGTGCAGATTGCGAGGCGCAGCAGTCCCCAAACCCAAACAGGCAGCCACAGTGAGGAGACAAAGGAACAGGACCCTCCCCCCCCCCCCCACACACACACCTCCCCTAAATGAAAGAACTAGAGAACTCTCCAGAAGAAGAGAGAGAGGCAATGGCGATCAGACCTGTGTATCGGGATCGGATACAGAGTTTAGAATAACGAATGTCAAAGTTGCTCCACAGCCAGAGAAAAAGACACAGTAGCCGCGAACGCGGAACTAAAGGGTGACCGAGCACAGATAGAAAATATTGGAAGGAATACACACTAGTAGGTTGGGAAAGGGGGGGGGGGAGGGTCCTTGTTTTAGGGGAGGGGGTGGATTTTCAGCAGAACTATGCACATTTTTTTTCCCCTCCCCCTGCCTCCCTGCAGCCTGGTGAGATGAATTTTTGGAAACTTGTGGAAAGCCAGTTCCCACCATGGGGTGGCATGGGGTGGGGAGGTGGGGGGCGGGGATGGCTCAGCCTGGGTGGAAATCTTGTTTGTGAAAAGCCTAGCGCGGAAAAGTTCAGATTTCAAAGACTTTCAGGTGCTTCCAACCCGCCGGGTTGCGCCCAGGTTTCCCTTGCTCAGGGGTTCCAGGTGGGCGCGTGGAATAGGGCGCGCGCGCGCGCGCGGGCGCGCGCGCCCAGGGCAGGGTCCCCCCCAGCCACCCAGGCCGAGTGGGGCGGGAGGGGACGATTCCTTTGTGTCCTGGTCTCCCGTGGCGTGGAAACTAGTTAGAAAAAGAATTAAGTAACTGAGAACTTTTCTTTTGGGGGTGCGTGTGTTCAGATTTGTCTGCGCGCCTGAGGGCCTCCAGTTGACCGATTGGGGGGGGGAGGGAGGAGGTGTGCTGTGCAGCGCGGGGGAGGAAGCTTTGGGGAGTTGGATGCTGAAGATTTTTGCCTTTGACCAGCGAATTCATCCGGGCGAGGCCAGCCTCCCACCGCCCTTTCCCCCCCACCCCACTCTTCACAAGGCACCCCAAGAATTAGGCGTCTTTGGAGAAGTTAAGCCCCTGCCAGGGCAAAACCTGCCTTTCAGGGGCGCCCACCCGCCGGGTCCCCACAGATCCAGGAGGTTCAGGACTCTATAATATTAAAAAAAAACACAAAAAACACACATTTGTAGCCCTGGCCGGTGTGGCTCAGTGGACAGAGCGTCGGCCTGCGGACTGAAGGGTCCCGGGTTCGATTCCTGGTCAAGGGCATGTACCTTGGTTGCGGGCACATCCCCAGGTGGGGGCGTGCAGGAGGCAGCTGATGGATGTTTCTCTCCCATTGATGTTTCTCTCTCTCCATTCCTCTCTGTAAAAAAAATCAATAAAATATATTAAAAAAATACATTTGTATTGATTCAGACAGAAAGGAAGAGGGAGAGAGAGAAATATCCATGATGAGAGAGAATCATGGACCGGCTGCCTCCTGCACGCCCCCTACTGGGGATCGAGCCCACAACCCGGGCCTGTGCCCTTGACCGGGAATCGAACCCGGGACCCTTCAGTCCGAAGGCAGATGCTCTATCCACTGAGCCACACCGGCCAGGGCAGGAGTCTGTACTATTAACTGGACATGGAACTTGATGGATTCAGGGCGTTTGTTCTGAGCTTGATTGGGGAGAAGGCCGGGATTCCGAACTATTTATCCACCTGTGCCCGCGTCCCCCCTACTTCCTTCCTTAAGTGTAAGAGGGGGGCGCTCCCAGGGGGGTGACAGAAACAAGGCCTCTCCCCCTCTCCGATGTGGCTCAGTGGATAGAGCGTCGGCCCATGGAGCTGAAGGGTCTCGGGTTCGATTCCGGTCAAGGTTCGCAGGCCCTGGTCGTGGGGGCGTGCAGGAGGCAACCCATCGATGTGTCTCTCTCACATGGTTGTTTCTCTCCGTCTCGCCCTCTCCCTTTAAATAAACCAACGGAAAAACATCCTCGGGCGAGGATTCACCAAAAAATATAAAATAAAATAAAAGTGTTCTCCATTCCACTCGCCGTCCCCACACCAGCTTCTTCACTTTCAAAGTCTGCATGTCGCCCTAGCCGCTGGTGTGGCTCAGTAGGTAGAGCCTAGGCCTGCAGACTGAAGGGTCCCGGGTTCGATTCCCAGTCAAGGGCACATGCCCGGGTTGTGGGCTCGATCCCTAGTAGGGGGCGTGCAGGAGGCAGCCGATCCATGGTTCCCTCTCATCATGGATGTTTCTCTCTCCTTCTCCCTTCCCCTCTGAAATCAATAAAAATATATTAAAAAATAAATCCATGTTTTCACGCCCACGATTCTCTCTCGGGCCCAGAGTGAGCTTGGCGAACCCCACCCTGGGGTCGGGGGGGGGGCAGTTTGGAGCGTGTGGTTAGGGCAGGGGATTAGATGCGGGTAGTAGGGGCCTCGCCCTGGGCGGGCGCTCCACGCCAGAGCGCGTGGTGGAGCGAGGAGGTGGTGGAGGGTGGGTGGGGTGGTGGAGACGCCCTCCGTCTCCCTGGTTCACCAGATTCTCTCTCTCTCTCTCTCTCTCTCTCTCTCTCTCTCTCTCTCTGTCTCTGTTTCTCTCTCTCAGGTCTGGTTCCAGAACAGGAGAGCTAAGTGCCGCAAACAGGAGAATCAGATGCATAAAGGTAGGTGCGGGAGCGCGCGCGGGCGCACGGGTGGCGGCGGGGGCGCGCGCCGAGGCGCAGACGCGCGCGCGCGCGGCCTGTTCACGCCTCCCCCGTCTTCCCTCGCAGGGGTGATCCTGGGCACCGCCAGCCACCTGGACGCCTGCAGGGTGGCCCCCTACGTGAACATGGGCGCCTTGCGGATGCCTTTCCAACAGGTAGCCGGGTTTTTTTTTTTCTTTTCCTTTTTCTTCTCGCTCGGCTCTCTCCACCGCCGCCTCCGCCTCCCTGCCTTCCCCTCGGCTCCTCCCGCCCCCCTCCCCGCGCGCAAGAAAGGAGGCCGCTTCTACAAAAGCGCATTTATAGACCCGTTGGCACGCATTAAATTCACGCCGTAAAAACTCCAAGGCTCACCTTCGGGGGAGGCCCAGGCCATAAACTTAAGCACCAGAGTTACCAAAATCGGAGAGCGGGGGAAAACAAAATCCCACCTACCCCAGGAGCCACCCACAGACTCACCTCCAGGAGCCTGGAGGAGGGGGCGGAGGGTTGGCGGGCACTTGGGTGTGAGGGCGGGGTCGACGCCCCAACCGTACCCCCGTCTCGCGCGCTAAGGGCCCAGGCTAGAGGTGTCTGCCGGGCTCCTGGACCCAGCCTTGCCCACACCTCGGAGTTGGTTGGGGGGACGTGGGGGGGGGGCTCTGGCCCAGCTCCGAACACTGTCCAGAGCGCGCAGCGCGCAGCTTGTCCTACATGGACAGGGAGCAGCCGCGGGGTTGAAGGGCGCATGGAGTCGTAGTGTCCAAAGGCCTACGCCCGGTTCGGTTCGGGACCAGAGCTGGGTATAGGGTGGGGGTATCCTGAAAACCCAGCGCCCCCCGCCCCGCTCCCCAACCCTGCGCCCTACCTTGCATGCGCGCAAAACCTCTTGGCACCGGGTTGGAGACCCCACGTGGGGGGGGGCGGGGAAGGGGGAGTGTGCGCACTGGAGCAACTTGGGTGCCCTGGGCCGAGCAGAGGCGTGGCCACGACGCAAAAAGCTGTTTTGCCCCAAGGGCGGGCCCCAAGGTTATACTGGGACCAGTGTTTGCTTGGGGGCAGGGGCAGGGGTACGGTGGGTCTGGCCTGGGTCCTGGGTGGTCAGCTAGGACGCGGGTGTTGGGGGAGGTGTAAGGAGACGCCTGGGAGACGGATGGGGGGCGGCGATGGATGGGGGGCGAGTTGCCTGATTTCAGGCTTAACGTGCCCAAGGCCCGAAGGACCTCCAGGGCCACGGAGCTGGGCGTGGGGTGCACAGACATGGGTGGGGGGGTTCAAGCCACCCCTCTTGCCTGAGCCTCTCACAGCTCAGCCTCTCTTCCCCAGGACAGACAGGGTGGCCCCTCAGCCTCCCGGGTACCCCGACGTGGGGTCAGCCACGAGGCCCTGATGAAATGAGCCCGAGGAGTTGGCTGTGCGCCCCACAAATTTGGGAGGTCCCTGCGAAGGGTTGTGTGTGACGGGGGGGGGGGGGTGGGGGGGGAGAGAGAGACCTCTACCAAAACCCAGTGAAGCCTGATTCTGGGACTCGTGTGAGGTCAAAGAGAGAATTTGGGGGGGGGGGGGCCTCTGGTGAGGAGGGGGCCCCAGCTGTCGACACCCCAGTGTTGGAAAGGACTTGAGAGTGGGTATCACCCAGGACGGGGTTGCGGGGCGCGGAGATCTGGGGGGTTCCCCAGTTCAGGATGGGGCGGACACGGTGTGGAGAAGACAGCCCCGAATCCCCCAGCGGAGTGGGTGGGGGTCCCCAGGCGTTGGGGGGGGGGATCTTTTCAACGTAAACAATCCCGGAGTCCTAACGCGCCCGACTCGCCCCTCTCCCCACCCCGCAGGTCCAGGCGCAGCTGCAGCTGGAAGGCGTGGCGCACGCCCACCCGCACCTGCACCCGCACCTGGCGGCGCACGCGCCCTACCTGATGTTCCCGCCGCCGCCCTTCGGCTTACCCATCGCGTCGCTGGCCGAGTCCGCGTCGGCCGCCGCCGTCGTGGCCGCCGCCGCCAAAAGCAACAGTAAAAACTCGAGCATCGCCGACCTCCGGCTGAAGGCGCGCAAACACGCCGAGGCCTTAGGCCTCTGACCCCCCGCGCGCCCCCCGCGCGCCCGCCCGGGCCCCGCACCCCGCCGCCGCCCGCCCGCCCGCCCACGCTGCGTCCTGCACTCGACCCCCTGCGCGCGACCCCCTCGGCCACACGGACTCCGGACCCGGCCCTGGCGCAGCGGCCTCTCTCCTCTTCCTCGCCAGGGGGCGGGGGGACCCCACGTTTGGCTTGGAGAGGGGGCCCCCCCCCGGGGGAACGCACGACCCCGCCAGACCCATCGCAGAAACTGGGCAGAGACCTGGTGACCGGGAGACCCTCCGACCGACCCAGCAGCCCTCGACCTGGAACCCTTGACCACGGGGCGCGCTCGGACACGCTTCTGTCTTCCTGGCGCGCGCGCGCGCGCGCGCGTCTGTACCCCGTGCATGCGGCCTCCTCCATCCACACCTGTTCGAAGATTATGATCCTATAAGAGTCTCTTTCACACACACACAAAAAAGAAAGCCTGGGGCTGGACTCCGCGGAAGATGCGCATTTCCTCGGTCTGCAGCGATCTGGGACTCACGGGGCAGGAACTTGCTTCTATCCATCCCAAGAGCCGGCTGGAAACCGTGTGGATTTCAGGGTGGACACGGGTCGCCTCCGAAGCTGGGAAGGTGCGCCCCCCCCCCCCCCCGCGCGCCCCCGCCCCCGCCCCCCGCCGTCGGCAGCAATAACCCAGAGCACCTGGTGACCTCGCCAAGGTGGGGGCGGGGAGGACCCGATCTTCCGGTTCAGGTGGGCACCCTCCCCCAACCCCCCACCCCCCCACCCCCAGCGCCGAATTTAGGATGTTCCTTGCGCAACTGTGTAATCTTGTTGCCACGGTCTCTAACGTTTCCAGAAGAGGAAAAACTGTAACGTTTTCAGACTCTGGTTCCGGGGCCATGGACACTCTTGGCAGATGCGCGCGCGCGCGCGCGCGCGCGCGCGGAGAGACCCAGGGTGCGCGCGCGCGCGGGGTGGGGTTTGAACGCCTACACCACCGAGGTCAGAAGGAAGCCTAGCGGGTCGGGGGGTCGGGGGAGGGGGGACAAATGCAATGAAATCAGCGAAGTGCAATACTGTAAATACGATAGATTTTAAAAGAAAAAAAAAAAATTAGCCGTGCATTCTGGACCGGTCTGTCTCGGATGTATGAGGGCATGGGTGATGGGTGACGCCTGCATGCTGTCTGTCCAAGGGAAGGGAGGGAGGGGTTCAGGGCGCACCGGGGTGGGTGCAAATGGGGTGCGTGGCGTGGGATGGATGGGGCAGGATGGGGGTGCCCGGAGGTGACCCCGTGGCGGAACTGGTTCTGGGGACTGGGAGAGTTCTGCAAACACCCGTTTTTGTAGGCCAGGCGGTTTTTTTTCAACTTTTTGTTCTGGTTTTTGGCGTGTTTTTTTTTTTTTTTTTTCCCCTCTTTCTTTTCTTCTCTATTCTTTTATGGCTCCTAGTCCAGTGGTCGGCAAACTCATCCGTCCACAGAGCCAAACACCAACAAGACAACGATTGAAATTTCTTTGGGGAGCCCCATTTTTTTAAACGTAAACTTCTTCCAACGCCACGTCTTCAACACAGACTCGCCCCGGCCGTGGCGTTTTGTGGAAGAGCCACCCTCCAGGGGCCAGGGAGCCGCCTGTGGCTCGCGAGCCGCCGTTTGCCGACCACTGTGACCTAGCCGGTCACCCAGTGGCAGGGGACATGGGAAGGGATTGTCCGTGACAAGGATGGTCCCCAAGGGTCAGGGTTCACCATCACACACCTGCCTTTGGGGGTGTTTGTTGTAGTAGCAGGTGCTGTGTGGGGGTGTGTGTGTGTGGGGGGGGGGTGGGGGGGGCGTGAGGCCACGGTACCAGGCTCCTGTCCTGTGTCACCGAGGCCTGGCCAGTCCAAACCACCTTCTCCATCCTTTCGTCTCCCCTACCCGGGCTGTCCAGCTGGCATTGTCCGATGGCTGGCTGTTCTTTCTCCATTTATTGGTGGCCATTTCCTTCCCTTATTCCCGTCGCCCCCCTCCTCCGCCGGCCCAAGATGGGTACATTTCTCCTCCAAGACACACACACACACACACACACACACACACACACACAATTCCTTTTCTGGGTCAGGCCTCACTTAAGTGTCTCTAACATCCTGATGCCCCCCTACTCCACCGTGACATAGAATTCTTTTTTTTTTTTAAAAAAATATATTTTATGGATTTTTTACAGAGAGGAAGGGAGAGGGAGAGAGAGTTAGAAACATTGATGAGAGAGAAACATCCATCAGCTGCCTCCTGCACGCCCCACACTGGGGATGTGCCCGCCACCGAGGTACCTGCCCTTGACCGGGAATCGAACCCGGGACCCTTCCGTCCGCAGGCCGACGCTCTGTCCGCTGAGCCACACCGGTCAGGGCTAGAATCCTTAGTATCCAAAAAAGCAAACTCCGGTCCACTCGGTCTACCCTCGCGTCCAAAGAACACAGCAAACAGGAAAGAGAGAGAGAGAGAGAGAGAGAGAGGAAAAAAAAAAAAAAAAAAACACCCACAAAAGAATGGAAGGACCGTGGAGATACGGAGGAAGAAATCACTAAGACGTTGTTTTTTAAAAAAATAATAAATAATCTTACGAAGGGATAAGGGGGAAAAAAAACAGCAAAGAAAACGTAGAACGGAGAACCGAAATGCGTAAATATATGTCAGGCGATAGAGTTACATCCTGGGCCGGAGACCCGTAGCTCAGCGGCCGGCGAACTCCTGAGCCCACAGAGCAAAACACCAACAGTCCAACGACTGAAATTTCCTCGGAGAGCCGAATCTTTTAAACGTAAACTCCTCCGAACGCCACGGCTTCAACGCGGACGCGCCCGGGCCGTGGTGTTTTGTGGAAGAGCCACCCTCTGGGGGCCAGAGAGCGGCCTGTGGCTCGAGAGCCGCGGTGTGCCCACCACCGGGCCCTAGAATCCTAAGAAATGCCCCCAGTGCCCCGTGCATAACCCGTTCTCCAATGCGCCCCCCCCCTTAAAAATCAAACTGCCCCCCCCTCCCCGTGGGCACCCCTCGTCCACGGGAAACCCTTTTTGTGTCGATCTCTGGGGCCGAACCATCCAGGTGTGCTCGGACGGTGTTCCTCTCGTCTGAAAGTCTTTCGCGAAATCAAAAGACGCCTTCACCTTTTTTTTTTTTTTTTTCTTTCTTTCTCTCTTTCCCTTGTTTCCTGGTTGAAATGTTAGTCAAAGCTCTAAAATGACAGAGAGACAGAGACAGAGAGAGCGAGCAGGGGCCGTGTTTTAAAAGCCCTCGCCACCTCCTCCCCAGACGATCACGGGTTGCTCTTGAGCTTTTAAGCAGCTGTGGGGAGCAGACAAGCAGGTCCTGTGTCTGTTCGAAGGCAAAAAAAAAAAAGCAAAAAAAGAAAAAAAATCATTTGGCCTCTTTTACAAGTAGCTGCGTTGATCTGAAATTTTAACACTCGGCTGACGTGGGAGGTGAAATGTGTGTACCCTCCTTCCCACACCCCCCTCCGCCCGCCCTCCCTCCCTCTCTCTCTCTCTCTTTTTTTTTCTCCTCTAAAAGGTTTATGATACTTTTTATCGAGACACGGCCGTCTGTCACCACCCGCTCCCCGCTAACAAAAACTCACTCAACGTGAGCACGAATCCAGCAGGCCCGGATTCTGCAGAAGCCGAGGTTTCGAAACACAGCTTGGGGCCGTCAGCTTCAAAGCCGGTGGCTCCAAGCCTGCCTGCTGGGTTGCAGGGGGGGCCCGAGGTGGGGGGGGGGGGCAGGCGTTCCCCAAATCTTGCTTTAAAAATATATATCTATATACACGGAGTGGCCAGATGATGATGATCTCTGAACGCATAATAATCTGACCACTCCGTGTGTGTATGTATATATATATTAGAGGCCCGGTGCATGAACCCGTGCATGGGTGGGGTCCGGCCAGCCCGGCCAGGGCGAGGGGACATGGGCGGCGGTTGGCCGGCCTGCCTGCTGGTCGGACTCCCGGTCGAGGGGACCATTTGCATGTTCGCCTTTTATTCTATAGGACAGACACGGAGCGGCCAGATGATTATGCGTTCAGAGATCCTCGTCATCTGGCCATTTTAAATCATATTTTTAAAAATGGATTTCAGCGAGGAAGGGAGAGGGCGAGAGAGAGACGGAAACGTCCATGAGGAGAGAGAATCACGGACCGGCCGCCTCCTGCACCCCCCACGCTGGGGATCGAGCCCGCCGTCACCCGGGCACGGGCCCTTGACCGGGAATCGAACCCCGGCGGGACCCGTCAGTCCGCAGGCGGACGCTCTGTCGGCTGAGCCACACCGGCCAGGGCTCCTGGCTTTTGGGGTTTTACCGAACATGCAACGTGAGCAAGCCAGAGGTAGCAGGACCCCCAGACGGTGTGAGTGGCCAGGCCACGGGGCCGAGCTGGCTTTGCTTCCATTTTGGGAGCCAATTCTACAAGAGACCCAGCCCCCGGGCCCCCCCCAGATACCCCAGGATGGACGAGAGGGAGAATCTGGCCTCTGCGGTCATGATGGGTGGCCCGAGATTTTTTTTCTCCACTTCGTCTCTGCTCTCGGGCTGTGAGCTGGGGTGCTGGGTGCTGGGGGTGGGGTGGGGCCTTGCATGCATGGTCTGTGGGTCTTGCTTCCCCAGGGGGGCCCATGGGGGTCCCCATTACCTTCCCACGAACAGCAGTGTTTGGAAAGGCCCAGGCTCCCCGAGGCGTCCGACGTGGCCCGGGGGGACGGACGCATGCCGGCTGTCCGTGGCTGTCGGCCGCCTTCTGCTCAACACGGGACCCTTTTCAACTCCGTGCGTGTGGTTTCCTCGTGGCGTTTTGGGGAGTGAGCTGGGAAGGTCGGAGGTCAGCTGGGAACGGCGGTGGGACCCGGGGGAACCGTGGGCCCGGACGGCCTGGCGTGCTGGCCGGGGTGCGGCTGATTTCTCGAGATTTGTTTCAACCCTGACACACGGAAAACCTTTCCCCCCCCCTTTTTTATTTCTGGGAATCTACCCGCTTGGGGACACCCATTTCTTCCTTTTCTCTCTCTCTCTCTCTCTTTTTCTTTCTCTTTCTCTCTTTTTTTAAACAGGAAGTTTTTTATAAAAAATATACATATTTTATTGATTTTTTACAGAGAGGAAGGGAGAGGGAGAGAGTCAGAAACATCGATGAGACAGGAACATCCATCAGCTGCCCCCTGCACGCCCCCCACCTGGGGATGTGCCCGCAACCCAGGTACATGCCCTTGACCGGGAATCGAACCCGGGACCCTTCCGTCCGCAGGCCGACGCTCTATCCACTGAGCCACACCGGTGAGGGCTCTTCCGTCTCTTTCTCAATCCCATTCGCCTCCCCCCGCACCCCCCCCCCCCCCAATTGGGGAAGGTTTTGGGAGGATCCGGGATCTCAAACCCGGTAGATACACTCTCCCAAGCGTCCGTCCGACTCAGGCCCAGGATTCGGACGAGCCCGGCCACTCGGGATTGCTAAGAGTTCCGAGATCGGGGGCACAGGGCTGTCCGTGCAGGGTCCGGTTTGTTGTTTATTTTTTATTTTTATTTTAAATATATTTTTTTATGGGTGTCAGAGAGAGGAAGGGAGAGGGAGAGAGAGATAGATAGAAACAGCCACGAGGAGAGGGAATCACGGACCGGCTGCCTCCTGCACGCCCCACGCTGGGGATGGAGCCCACAACCCGGGCCTGTGCCCTTGACCGGGAATCGAACCCTGACCTCCTGGTTCCTAGGTCGATGTCCCTCGGCCACGGAGCCACGCCAGCTCCGTGTGCGTGCCCTCAGCGTCCACCGTGGGGTGTCTGGACAACGTGGGGAACAAATCTAGATTTTTTTCTTTCATTTTTTGCACCGTCCGGAACTCACACGCACGCCCAACCCTCGACTGAGAACCCCGTCCCTGTCCGTTCCCACCCTGAGGGCCGAAGAACGCCGTACCCCTTTTTCCTCTGCTTTTTTTTTTTTTTTTTTTTTTTGCCCCCGAAATGGGGACCCTGGGAGATATTGGGGCGAAGACAAGGACGAACATTTTTAAGGCACTTTTTAAAAATTTTTTTTTTTTTTTTTACTTCTTTTCGTCCGAACGTGGGAGGCCGGGCCGGGCCTGGGGACACGTTTGACATTTGAAAAAAACACACACACAATCACACACACACACAGACAGACACACACACACAGACACACACAAACCCCCCCAAAACCGGTGCCTAATTTATTAGAAACGAGCTGAAAGGGATTTGCTGGTGGTGGTTGGTTATTTTTGGGGGTTTTTTTTTGTGGGTTTTTTTTTTTTTTCGATACACGCGAGGACCGGTGGCCACGTACGGATGTTTTATGGAGACGGGATATTCAGGGAGAAGGCGCCCTCGAGGGATGTGTAAAAAAAGGTCTCGGGTTTCCAGGCGAAAGAAGGGAGACAAGACGCATTTATTTATTGAAAATCGATCCTTTTCGTAAACCCCAGCTCCCTGCCCGCCCCCCCGACTGTCTGCGTGTCCCGTGTCCCGGGTTGGGCGGGGGGAGACTCGGCTGGGGGCCTCTCTCGGCTTCTCCCCCGTGTGGATATTTATCATTTTCATCGTTGTTGTTGTTGTTATTATTAATTATTATTTTTTTAAATATATATATATTTTTTCTGTTTTGTCTGGGCGTCCACGGCGGCCCGGAACCGTCGGGCTGTTTTCGTGCGGCGGGGTGTAAATTTGACACGGTTGTTGGGTTTGTTTTTCTATTTGGGGACCCTTGTTGCTTTTTCGCCTGCCCCCCCCCTCCTTCCCACCCTGCCCCCCTCGATTTACGAGCAGCGAGGATGATTTACGATCCACGTTGGGGGGGTGATGCTTGCACACGTGTGTGTGTGTGTGTGTGTGTGTCTGGACTTCCAGACGTGTCCAGGGCTTCTGTGTTCCCGAAATCACACCTCCTGCCCCCCCAAAACCCGCGGGTCCGGAAAAAAGCCTCATGTTGGCATCCGTCGGTGGGCCGGTCGTTTTGGGGGGGGTGCAGGACCCAGGCCGGGCAGCCGAGGGGGGTCCCAGGCACCCCAGCGGCCCCCTGCCTCTTCGTTCTGGTCACGACGTGCATTTTGTCGGAACCCAGCCTGTGAATGGACACCCTTGTCCCCACGGAGATATAAATAAACTTACAAATATTTGTCGTCAAGTGTGAAAAGAGGGGGGAAAAAAATAACAAACACACCCCTCAGCTCTCACCACCCCCCACACCCCCCTTTCTCCGAGGAGCAGATCAGGGAGGGAAATAAAAAAGGGATTTCGTCCCCCAGGGAAGGCAGAGGGATGTGTCGGGGTCGACGGGGGTGTGAGGACTGTGTTTTTCGTGGGTGTCCCCCCCCCCCCGCCCCCATCAGTGTGTGGGCCTCGGACGTGTCCCCACAAATGTCCTTTTAATTGGGGTGTTCCTGTCTGGGTCCTGTTTCCCTCCCCCCCCCCCAAAAAAAAAGTGGGGACAGTAAGACAGACAAGCATCAGCGTTTCGGGGGGGCGTTGGTGAGAAAAAACCCAAATGCTTTCAACTTTTATTTTTAATTTTGTTTTCTCTCTCTCTCTCTCTCTCTCTCTCTCTCTCTCTCTCTCTCTCTCTCTCTTCCCTCTCTTTCTTCTTTTTTGGGGGTGACAGAATGAATTCTCCACCACAATGCTTGAGCCATTTTGGCCAAAAAAAAAAAGGAAGAATAAATGGGGGGGAAAAAATCCACTTTTTGAAATCGAGAATGTCTGTGGCATTTGCTTTCTCTCTCTCTCTCTCTCTCTGTGGAGAGTGAAGTTAATGGGCTGGTTGAGCCGCTGGGCTGACAGCGTCCGGGCCTCCATCAAAACCACATGTGGGGGAGGGGGGGGCGCTGGCCGGTGTGGCTCAGTGGATAGAGCGTCGGCCTGCGGACGGAAGGGTCCCGGGTTCGATTCCCGGTCAAGGGCACGTACCTGGGTTGCAGGCTCCATCCCCAGTAGGGGGCGTGCAGGAGGCAGCCGATCCATGATTCTCTCTCATCATGGATATTTCTGTCTCTCTCTCCCTCTCCCTTCCTCTCTCTGAAACCCATAAAAATATAAATTATAAAAAAAAAATATAAAGAAAGAAGGAAATGAAAGAGCCCTGGCCGGTGTGGCTCAGTGGATAGAGCGTCGGTCTGCAGGCGGGAGGGTCCCGGGTTCGATTCCCGGTCAAGGGCACCTGCCACGGTTGCGGGCTCCATCCCCGGCCCCGGTCGGGGCTCATGTGGGAGGCAACCCATCCCTGTCTCTCTCTCATCGTGGATGTTTCCCTCCCTCTCTCTCTTCTCTCTCTCTCTCTTTTTTCTTCCTCTCTCTGTCTTTCTGTTTCTCTCTCTCTCTCTCTCTCTCTCTCCCTTCCTTTTTATTTATTTTTTGCATTTTGTAACCATAAAAGTCTATTTATTTTATTATTATTTTTAAAAGGAGCATCCTGTAGCTCGGCCTGGGTCGCTCAGTGGTTGAGCATCGGCCTAGGAACCAGGAGATCACACGCGGTTCGATTCCCGGTCCAGGGCACATGCCCGGCGTGAGCTGGTGCAGGAGGCAGCCGATCCGTGATTCTCTCTCATCATGGATGTTTCTACCCCCGCTCCCTGCCCCCCGCCCACCACCTCTCTGTCTCCCTCCCTTCCTCTCTGACATCAGCACCAATAAATTTAAAACAAAACCAAATTAATAAAAAATAAAAGGAACGTCGTCCCAGTGTGCAAAAAATCCCACGCCCGGTCGGGGCACCTACAAGAATTCCCCCATCTGTGGAACCACAAACCCATGTCTCTCTCTCTCTCTCTCTCTCTCTCTCTCTCTCTCTCTCTCTCTCCCCCCCTCTCTTTTCTAAAATCAACTTAAAAAAAAATAAAATTAAAAAAGAAAGAAAGGCATCGAGGTGCCCTGAACGGGACTCCCACAGGCGTGTTTCTCTCCGGCGAACAGGGAGAGCGATTTCCTTTCTATTCGGACTCGGCGCCCCGGGACGGGGGCCCACCCCTGCCTCACCCAGCTGGTGAGCACCCCCCGCAGGACGGAAATGATGGATATTTGTCAGGTGGACGGGGAGGGGTTTCGGGGTCACGGAATAAGGAGATTCCCCGTAAGCGGCCCCAGCTGGCCGGCAGCCTTGCTGGCCTGTGATTCTCTCGTCTCCATCTCCCGAGAGCCCTGTCGTTTCGGGCACTTTTCAGTCTTGTGGCTTTCGCAACAATGTATCCGCTGACATGCACGTTTGCAACAATGTATCCGCCGACATTACGTCTGCAACAATGTATCCGCTGACACTACCTTGCAACAATGTATCCTGCTGGCGTTACCTGGCAACAATGTTTCCGCTGACATTACGTTGCAACAATGTATCTGCTGACATTACGTTTGCAACAATGTATCCGCTGATGTTGCCTGGCAACAATGTGACTGCTGACGTGACGTGGCAACAATGTAACTGCTGACGTGACGTGGCAACAATGTAACTGCTGACGTGACGCAATGTAACTGCAGATGTGACGTAATGGTTACAGTAACCCTCAATGTTTGCGCCTGTTTCCCGAGCCCCTGGCTTCACAATCGTTTAAAAGCCACTGTTTTTGCCTTGGGAGCGGTTACTTTGTGGCTAACTTGTCTCGAATCCTTTTACACCCAGGTCTGTATTGCTAAACCCCAAACATAATTCTGCCCTGGCCGGTTCGGCTCAGCGGATACAGTGTCCACCTGCAGAAGGAAGGGTCCCGGGTTCGATTCCCGGTCAAGGGCACATGCCCCGGGTTGTGGGCTCGATCCCCAGTAAGGGGGCGTGCAGGAGGCAGCCGACCCATGATTCTCTCTCCTCACGGATGCTTCTATCTCCCGCTCTCCCTCTCCCTTCCTCTCTGAAATCAATTAAAAAATATATACATTTAAAGAAACAAGAGCAAAAATCCCCCCAAAACATAATGCTCTCACTCCGAATTTTTTTTTTTTTTTTTTTTTTAATTTTCGTTAAACCTCATCAGAGGATTTTTTTCCCCGTTGATTTTTTAGAGCGAGTGGAAGAGAGAGGCAAAGACGGAGAGAAACATTGATGTAAGAGAGACACATCGATGGGTTGCCTCCTGCAGCAAGTCACCCTAAATTTCTTGCTGATTTTTTTTTTTTTTATGGCTCGGGCTTGCCAAGGTTGCTTTTTTTTTTTTGGTGGTACTTTTTAATTTTTAAAATTTTTTATTTATTGATTTTTCGAGAGAGAGAGAGAGAGAGAGAGAGAGAGAGAGAGAGAGAGAGAGAGAGAGATTGGAGCAGTGTCCCATCAATTCATTCATTCCTTGGTTAATTCTTGCATGCGCCCCGACCAGGGTTCGAACCCACAACCTTGGCATATCGGGATTTTTGCTGCTCCCCCCCAACTCTGCAACCCAGCCAGGGCCTTAATGTTTTTTTTTTTTTTAAAAAAAAGAATTTCACAGCCCTAGCCGATGTGGCTCCCTGGATAGAGCGTCGGCCTGGGGACTGAAGGGTCCCGGGTTCGATTCCCGGTCAAGGGCACGTGCCCGGGTGGCGGGCTCCATCCCCAGTCGGGGGCGTGCAGGAGGCGGCCGGTCCATGATTCTCTCTCCTCATGGATGTTTCTCTCTCTCCCCTCTCCCTTCCTCTCTGACCTCAATAAAAATTATATTTTAAAAAAATAAATAAAAGGATTTTTATGGTCATAGACAGCTGGGGCATATATGTAACTGCGTGCCACCCCGGGGGGGACCTATAGGGGCTGAGAGAGAGGCGGACGCAGGAAAAACAAAACCACAGACCGGCCGGGAGCTCAGCTCTGCGTGTAACGCCCGGGCCAGCCTTGGAGAGACTGGCCTTATTTTCACGATGACGAGACAGGGCCAGGGAGAGCCAAATCCATATTCTCTTTTTTTCCGAGTGTCAGATCCTTAAAAAACAAACAAACAAACAAACAACAAAAAACGGATTTATTTCGTGTCCACACGGATTTCTCAGCACGAAGGCAAACTCCGAGTGTGTATTGCCGATTAGCATGCATTTTTGCTCATGAACACCCACGATTTTTTTTCTTTTTCTTTCTATTTTTCTTTTTTTTTTTTGCTTCTTCTTTCCAGCGGATCCAAGTCAGATGAGTCTTTTCTTGGGAGTCGATCTCTCCACAGCCCTTGACCCCGAATCGCCCAGAATTCGCCAACGACACTAGCGTGTCCCCACAGGCCCGGGTTGCGGGCTCCATCCCCAGGAGGGGGCGTGCAGGAGGCAGCCGGTCCCTGATTCTCTCTGCTCATGGATGTTTCTCTCTCTCCTGCTCCCTTCCTCTCTGAAATCAATAAAAAAAATATATTTAAAAAAATAAAAACGCACTCAGCTAGGCCTGGCCAGTGTGGCTCCGTGGATAGAGCGTCGGCCTGCGGACGGAAGGGTCCCGGGTTCGATTCCGGTCAAGGGCATGTTACCTTGGTTGTGGGCACATCCCCAGTGCGGGGCGTGCAGGAGGCAGCTGATGGATGTTTCTCTCTCATCGATGTTTCTGACTCTCTATCCCTCTCCCTTCCTCTCTGTAAAAAAATCAATAAAATATATTTAAAAAAACAACAGATAAATCTATAATAATAAAAGCATAATATGCTAATGAGACCGGACAGCCAAACGACCTTCCAGACGTCCTTCCGGACGACCTTTCGGACGAAGCTGGGGCTGGGGGGGCCGAGCCCCCTTGGCACGAATTTTGTGCATCGGGGCCTCCAGTGAAAACTAAAAGGGGGAGGGGTGAGGGTGTCATTGAAGAAACACACACACACACACACACACACACACACACACACATGCACACGCACACACACACACACACGTCGGGGGCAGGAGCATTCAGCCGGTTGCGATGACGTCGCCGTGGGCTCAGGAAGTTATATGGGGTGTGACCGCGCGCCCCGCTGATTTACTGAGCTCGTAAAGGGGGGTGGATGGAAATTGCTCTCGACGGCCCGACGGGTCCCCCCCCCCCCCGCCCCCAACGACCGACCGACCGGGGGAGCCAGGACCACACGTATCGAGCGAGACGCGTGAACGCAATAAGAACGGGCAGCAGCCGGCCCTGGCCGGTGTTGCCCAGTGGATAGAGCGTCGGCCTGTGGACTGAAGGGTCCCGGGTTCGATTCCGGTCAAGGGCATGCACCTTGGTTGCGGGCACATCCCCAGTGGGGGGCGTGCAGGAGGCAGCTGATGGATGTTTCTCTCTCATGGATGTTTCTAACTCTCTATCCCTCTCCCTTCCTCTCTGTAAAAAATCAATAAAAATATATTTTAAAAAAATAAATACATAAAATTAACTTATTTTTGTTTATTTTTTTATACGTTTATTGTGGCAAGTATTACAGACGTCCTTCCCAATTCCCCCATGGACACCCCTCCAGCCCGCCCCCGCCCCCCACCCCAGACCCTCACTCCCCCCCCCCCCATTCTCTGTGTCCATGGGTGATGCATAGACATATACGGTCTTTGGTTCATCTCGTCCCACCCTCCCCTGCCTTCCCTCTGAGATTCTGCACCCTGTTCGATGCTCTGTGTCTCTGGATCTATTTTTTTTTTTAAAGTATGTTTTATTGATTTTTTTTTACAGAGAGGAAGGGAGAGGGAGAGAGAGTCAGAAACATCGATGGGAGAGAAACATCCATCAGCCGCCTCCTGCACGCCCCCCACTGGGGATGTGCCCGCCACCAAGGTCCATGCCCTCGACCGGAATCGAACCCGGGACCCTTCCGTCCGCAGGCCGACGCTCTGTCCACTGAGCCACACCGGCCAGGGTTCTTTTCTTTTTAAAGAATAATATATTTTTATGGATTTCACAGAGGAAGGGAGCAGGAGAGAGAGAGAGAAACATCCGTGATGAGAGTGAATCATGGACCGGCTGCCTCCTGCACGCCCCCGACTGGAGATCGAGCCCGCAACCCGGGCCTGTGCCCTTGGCCGGGAATCGAACCCCTGACCTCCTGGTTCCTGGGTCGACGCTCAACCACGGAGCCACACCGGCCGGGCCACAAAACTCGTGTGTGTGCTTCTCTCTCATCATCGATGTTTCTGACTCTCTCTCCGTCTCCCTTCCTCTCTGTGAAAAAAAACCAATGAAATGTATTTTATTTTATTTTTTTAAAAAAGAAATGCATATTTTTTGGGAGAGGGGGGCGTCCGTCCGACCCTCCACGCCCCAACCTCCCACCTCCACCGGCCAGGACCTCCCAGGCTCCGCTCTGGATCTGAACAATGTCTCGCCCGCCCGCCGGCCGGCCGGCCCAGCGAGGGAAATGAATGGAATGTTGAGGAATTCCAAAGGCCCTCAGCATCCCACCAGCTGCTCGGAGAGGGATGGTGTGTGCATGTGTGTGTGTGTGTGTGTGTGTGTGTGTGTGTGTGTGCACGCCTTAGGGAGCCAGCCAGGGTCGTCTCTGTCCCAGAAAGAACAGACAGCAGGAATTCCCCGAGGTTTCGGGGCCTCAGACGGGGTGTCCCTCTGCGGGCCGAGGCTGTAAGGCGGGAAGGAATGGGACTCCTCGGCCGCCCCGTCTTGTCCCTGTGGAATCCGACGCCTGGACACGTCCACGCGGGATCGGAGGGGCGCGTCCTTAGTTTTTCTCTGGCTTCTCCCGGCGATGGGCTAAGTCAGGGGTCGGCAAACCCATGAGTCCACAGAGCCAGATATCGGCAGCACAACGATTGAAATTGCTTTGGAGAGCCACATTTTTTAAACGTAAGCTTCTTCGAACGCCACGTCTTCAACACGGACGCGCCCGGGCCGTGGTGTTTTGTGGAAGAGCCGCCCTCCAGGGGCCAGAGAGCCGCCTGTGGCTCGCGGGCCCGCGGTTTGCCGGCCACGGGGCTAAGGCATTGTCGCTTTCTCAGACCCTCCTGACAACCAGCGCCCGACTCTGAGGGTTAAGCAGGCCACCGCGGACAGGGACTTAGTTAGGGGAGGGCTCCCCAAAACTCCCTCCCTCTCTCTCTCTCTCTCTCTCTCTCTCTCTCTCCCCTCTTTTCTCTCCCTCTCGCTCTCAAATGCATGAAAACCTGTCCTCAGATGAGATGAGGATTAAGAAAAAAAAGGCCGGCGTGGCTCAGGGGTTGAGCGTCGACCTAGGAACCAGGAGGTCAGGGTCCGATTCCCGGTCAAGGGCACAGGCCCGGGTTGCAGGCTCGATCCCCAGTAGGGCCAGGCCAGGCCGAGGGACCCCACCGGTGCACGATCGGGGCCGGGGAGGGACGCGGGAGGTTGGCCAGCCGGGGAGGGACCGCGGGAGGGCTCCAGGGCGTGTCCGGCCCGTCTCGCTCCGTCCCGATCGGCCGGACCCCAGCAGCAAGCTAACCTACCGGTCGGAGCGTCTGCCCCCTGGTGGTCAGTGCGCGTCATAGCAAGCAGTTGAGCAGCCTTAGCATATCATTAGCATATGACGCTGTGATTGGTTGAATGGATGACCGGATGACCGGACACTTAGCATATTAGGCTTTTATTATATTGGATGTTCTCCACCCCCCTTCTCTCTCTCTCTCTCTCTCTCTCTCTCTCTCCCTCTCCCTTCCTCTCTGAAATCAATAAAAATATATTTTTAAAAAGAAGGTCAAACCCTAGTTGGTTTTGCTCAGTGGTTAGAGCATCGTCCCACAGGCTAAAGGGTCCCGGGTTCGATTCCGGTCAAAGGCACGGACCTCGGTTGCAGGCTCCATCCCCGGGTGAGGCAATGCATCGATGTGTCTCTCTCACGTCGATGTCTCTCTCTCTCTGTCTCCCTCCCTCCCTTCCACTCGCTCTAAAAATCAATGGAAAAATATCCTCAGGTGACGATTAACATTAAAAAGAAAAAAAAATGCACGGGCCCCGGCCGGTGTGGCTCAGTGGATAGAAACACCAGCCTGTGGACTGAAGGGTCCCGGGTTCGATTCCCGGTCAAGGGCATGTACCTTGGGTTGCGGGCACATCCCCAGTGGGGGGGCGTGCAGGAGGCAGCGGATGGATGTTTCTCTCTCATCGATGTTTCTCTCTCTCTCTCCCTCTCCCTTCCTCTCTGTAAAAAAAAATCAATAAAATATATATATTTTTTAAAAAAATGTGAAGACCAATAGACTTACAACCCAAAATGCTCGTATCAGCTTCGTGGAGATTTGAGAGAGAAAAAAACACACACAAATAAAGCATCGAAAGCTGACCTACGCCCCCAACACACGTATTTCCTTGGAGAACAAATTGAAAAACACCAAGTTAAATTCCTCTCTCGAGGACGGGGGGACAGGGTGCTTTTTTTGGGGGGGGTGGACTCCTGGAGACAGATTTCACATGTATGATGGGGCCAGGCGTGTGTGTGTGTGTGTGGGGGGGGGAGATGGGACATGTGGGATGTGTCCTGTCAACTCCAGTCGGATCCCGAGGGGGCCTTGACCCTTGACCTCGGGGGTTTGGGCTAACACCATCCTGACAACCCGCTGACGGAGCAGGGAGGTCTGGGTGGGCGGTGAAACCCCATCTCCCCTCAGACGTCACCACCCCAACAGCTTTGGGGCCGTATCCAGTTTCCGGGCTATGGATGGGGGAAACGTGAGAGGCGATTTGTGTCTCGCGGCGTGTCCGAGTGGTTACGGGGAACGGCGTGCTAATGAGGGCTTAATGACCTCATCCCTGCCACCGGCTCAGACAGGGAGGTCCCCGGCATCTTTCAAAATGCACCCCCTCCCTTTTTTCCCCCAAAATGTTTTTCCATGACAGTTTGCATTCAATATTATTTTATTTTTATTTAAAATACATTTTTTCCCCCCTTGATTTCAGAGAGGAATGGAGAGGAGGGAGAGGGAGAGATAGACACATCCATGAGGAGAGCGAATCATGGACCGGCCGCCTCCTGCATGCCCCTGACTGGGGATCGAGCCCACAACCCGGGCCTGTGCCCTTGACCGGGAATCGAACCCGGGACCCTTCAGTCCGCAGGCCGACGCTCTATCCACTGAGCCACACGGCCGGGGCCAAAAATGTTTTTCAATGTCAGTTTACATTCAATGTTATTTTTTTTTCCCTTCCTTTTCTTCCCCATATTTTAAAAAAAAATTCTTTATTGATTAAGGTATTACCTACAATATTATTTTTTTAAAATTCAAGGTGCAGTTTTACTGATTTCAGAGAGGAAGGGAGAGGGAGAGAGAGAGAGAGAGAGACATCGATGAGGAGAGAGAATCACGGATCGGCTGCCTCCTGCACGCCCCCCGACTGGGGATCGAGCCCGCAACCCCGGGCCTGTGCCCTTGACCGGGAATCGAACCCGTGACCTCCTGGTTCCTAGGTCGACGCTCAACCCCTGAGCCTCGCCGGCCGGGCTGGACTCTTTGATTCCATCCTGCACCCGAGTTCCCAAGCCTGATATGAAAAACACACACACACACACGGGCCCCCGATGCCAGGCCAAACACGGAGACAGAGAGAGAAAAAAAAAAAAAAAATCCGTAAGCGCCCGCATGCCTTTCTAATAAAAATTCATTAAATATTGGTTAGAAGGATTGAAGCCGGGGCCTCGAGCTCAGCACACAGGGACAGGACTGTCTTTGAAGTTTCGCCCCTAAATGCAAAGCAAACATCGGCTCGGCCTGGAGCTGCCCCCCGACTCCCCGCCTCCTCCTCGCCCCCCCTCCCCCAGGACAAAGGGCCTCAGGGTCCCCCCTCCTGTAAGCAGGTAATGAGAAGTCCATACCACCCAGGCCT
>JAJQQW010000001.1:2542404-2569904 GCA_025583905.1 Ia io
GTCCCGCCGGGCACATTGGCTCGGCCGGATGGACGGTGGCGTGCTGACCAGGGGAGGTGGGTGGGGGCTCCGTACAGGCCTGTTCCTGCACCTCCCTCACCTGAGCCACCTTCCCAGGGGCACGGGGTGGGGGTGGGGGGTACCAGGAGGCATGTGGATACCACTGGCCATTGGCAGGTTCCGACCCCTAAAACCCTTTGCACACATGTCGGTACCTACAGATTCTATGCACATACACAGATGTGTACAGGTGACCAGGCATGAGTGATTCTATGCACATACACAGATGTGTACACGTGACTGGGCATGAGCAATTCTATGCACATACACAGATGTGTACATGTGACCAGGCATGAGTGATTCTATGCACATACACAGATGTGTACACGTGACTGGGCATGAGCAATTCTATGCACATACATACATGTGTACAGGTGACCTGGGTGTGAGTGATTCTATGCACATACATAGATGTGTACAGGTGACCAGGCATGAGCGATTCTATGCACATACACAGATGTGTACACGTGACCGGGCATGAGCGATTCTATGCACATACATAGATGTGTACAGGTGACCGGGCATGAGTGATTCTATGCACATACATACATGTGTACAGGTGACCGGGCATGAGCGATTCTATGCTCATACACAGATGTGTACACGTGACTGGGCATGAGCAATTCTATGCACATACACAGATGTGTACATGTGACCGGGCATGAGCAATTCTATGCACATACATACATGTGTACAGGTGACCTGGGTGTGAGTGATTCTATGCACATACATACATGTGTACAGGTGACCAGGAATGAGTGATTCTATGCACATACACAGATGTGTACACGTGACCGGGCATGAGCAATTCTATGCACATACATACATGTGTACAGGTGACCTGGGTGTGAGTGATTCTATGCACATACACAGATGTGTACAGGTGACCAGGCATGAGCGGTTCTATGCACATACATACATGTGTACAGGTGACCTGGGTGTGAGTGATTCTATGCACATACATACATGTGTACAGGTGACCAGGCATGAGCGATTCTATGCACATACATACATGTGTACAGGTGACCGGGCATGAGCGATTCTATGCTCATACACAGATGTGTACAGGTGACCAGGTATGAGCGATTCTATGCACACACATGTGTACAGGTGACCTGGGTGTGATCTGACACCTGTACATTCTATGCACATATGTAGATACTTACAGGTGACCTGAGTGTGTGCATATATCTATAGATTCTATGCACATATGTAGATATTTATAAGTGACCTGGGTGTGAGAAGACACCTGTAGATTCTATGTACATATGTAGATACAGGTGACCTGGGTGTGAGCATACACCTGTAGATTCTATGCACATATGTAGGCTCTATTCTACATATGTGCATAGAATCTACAGGTGTCTATACACACCCAAGAACCTTGATCTTTAGCGAGAGTGGAAGAGAGAGGGAGAGACAGAGAGAAACATCGACGTGAGAGAGACACATCGATGGGTTGCCTCCTGCACGCACCCCGACCAGGGCCCGGGGCGGGGAGGAGCCCGCAACCGAGGTACGTGCCCCTTGACCTGGAATCGAACCCGGGAACTTTCAGTCTGCAGGCCGACGCTCTATCCACTGAGCCACACTGGCTGGGCTAATATATTTTTATTGATGTCAGAGAGGAAGGGAGAGGAAGAGAGAGAGAGAGAGAGAGAGAAACATCCACGAGGAGAGAGAATCATGGATCTGGCCGCCTCCTGCACGCCCCCGACTGGGGATGGAGCCAGCAACCCGGGCATGTGCCCTTGACTGGAATCGAACCCGGGACCCTTCCGTCCACAGGCCGACGCTCTATCCACTGAGCCACACCGGTCAGGGCATATTTATTTATTATTATTATAATTTTTAGAAACATAGGCTGTAAATTTACTTTTCCGACGGGGTTTCTGTGCGGCCCTGGATTTGAGTAATTACCGAGGTGTGTTTGGAAAAGCGTGGCTCTGCGGGCAGCCGGCGATTGATTTACAAAGTGTGTGCACGCTACTTCCGTCCACAGCTGTGAATTCACACCCGGCGGACGCCTTCGAGCCGGAGGCTGGAAACGGGTTTTAGCCAAAGCCCTCGTGTTTGGGGCCCTCATGAGCTTAAATATATATATATATATATATATATATATATATATATATATATATATATATATATATATATATATACACACACACACATATATACATATATATACACATATATATACACACACACACACACTGAGTTGTCAGATGATGATGATCTCTGGACGCATCATCATCTGGCCGCTCCGTGTCTGTCCTATAGAATAAAAGGTTAATATGCAAATGGTCCCCTCGACCGGGAGTTCGACCAGCAGGCAGGCCGGCCAACCGCCCACGTCCCCTCCCCCTGGCCAGGCTGGCCGGACCCCACCCATGCACGAATTCATGCACCGGGCCTCTAATATATATATACACACACACACACACGGAGTGGCCAGATTATTATGCGTTCAGAGATCAGCATAATCTCGCCACTCAGTGTGTGTGTGTGTGTGTGTGTGTGTGTGTGTGTGTGTGTATACATATATGTGTACTAGAGACCTGGTGCATGATATTCGTGCACAGGGGGGTGTCCCTCAGCCCGGCCTGCACCCTCTCCAATCTGGGACCCCTCAGGGGATGTCCGATGGCCGGGATTGGGCCTAAACAGGCAGTCAGACATCCCTCTCACAATCCAGGACCGCTGGCTACTAACCGCTCCCCTGCCGGCCTGGTCGCCCCCAACTGCCCTCCCCTGCTGGCCTGGTCGCCCCCAACTGCCCTCCCCTGCTGGCCTGATCACCCCAAACTCCCCTCCCCTGCTGGCCTGGTCGCCCCGAACTGCACTCCCCTGCTGGCCTGATCACCCCCAACTGCCCTCCCCTGCCAGCCTGGTCTCCCCCAACTGCCCTCCCCTGCTGGCCTGATTACCCCCAACTGCCCTCCCCTGCTGGCCTGATTACCCCAAACTCCCCTCCCCTGCTGGCCTGGTCGCCCCCAACTGCCCTCCCCTGCTGGCCTGATTACCCCAAACTCCCCTCCCCTGCCGGCCTGGTCGCCCCCAACTGCCCTCCCCTGCTGGCCTGATCACCCCCAACTGCCCTCCCCTGCCAGCCTGGTCTCCCCCAACTGCCCTCCCCTGCTGGCCTGATCACCCCCAACTGCCCTCCCCCTGCCGGCCTGGTCGCCCCCAACTGCCTTCCCCTGCAGGCCTGATCACCCCCAACTGCCCTCCCCTGCCAGCCTGGTCACCCCCAACTGCCCTCCCCTGCTGGCCTGATCACCCCCAACTGCCCTCCCCTGCCGGCCTGGTCGCCCCCAACTGCCCTCCCCTGCAGGCCTGATCACCCCCAACTGCCCTCCCCTGCCGGCCTGGTCGCCCCCAACTGCCTTCCCCTGCAGGCCTGATCACCCCCAACTGCCCTCCCCTGCCAGCCTGGTCGCCCACAACTGCCCTCCCCTGCCGGCCTGATCACCCCCAACTGCCCTCCCCTGCCGGCCTGGTCGCCCCAAACTGCCCTCCCCTGCTGGCCTGGTCGCCCCCAACTGCCCTCCCCTGCTGGCCTGATTACCCCCAACTGCCCTCCCCTGCTGGCCTGGTCACCCCCAACTGCCCTCCCCTGCTGGCCATCTTGTGGTGGCCATCTTGTGATGATGTGAGGGCGTCATGCGTGGGCACGCGGACCGCCTTGCCTTTTATTAGTATAGATGCATATATATTATTGATTTCAGAGAGAAAGGGAGAGAGAGATAGAGAGAGAGAAACATCCATGATGAGAGAGAATCATGGACCGGCTACCTCCCGCACGCCCCCTACTGGGGATGGAGCCCACAACCCGGGCCTGTGCCCTTGACTGGGAATTGAACCCTGACCTCCTGGTTCCTAGGTCAACGCTCCACCTCTGAGCCACGCCGGCCGGGCAATTCACTCCCTTTTCATTCCTTTTCAGGGTTAACTGATTAGAAATCACAGAGGAAGCCAGGCTAAGCTTCGAACAAAGAACGTTTATCTAAAAGTGGCCACCAGACGTTTTATTTTTTAATGGGGATACATAAAACGTAAAGTTTACGGCATAAAACCGGCAACACTCCATGAATGGAGCCTCGGCCTGCGGACTGAAGGGTCCCGGGTTTGATTCCTGGTCAAGGGCACCTGCCCGGGTTTGATTCCGGTCAAGGGCACCTGCCCGGGTTGTGGGCTCGATCCCCAGCAGGGGGCCGTGCAGGAGGCAGCCGGTCCATGATTCTCTCTCCCCACGGATGTTTCCCTCTCTCTCTCTCCCTCTCCCTTCTTCTCTGAAATCAATAAAAATATATTTAAAAAAAAACCCAACTGAAATCGCACTTGCATTTTTTATGTATGAATAATAAAGTGTGCATTTCTTTTATTGCTTAAAAAAAAAAAGCAGGCGTTGGCATATATACACGGAGTGGCCAGATGATGATGATCTCTGAACACATAATAATCTGGCCACTCAGTGTGTGTGTGTGTGTGTGTGTGTATATATATATATATATATATTATATATATATATATGCATGAATTATATGCATATGGGGTGGGGTATTAGAGCCGGTGCCATGGGTGGGGTCCGGCCAGCCTGGCCAGGGGGAGGGGACGTGGGCGGTCGGCCGGCCTGCCTGCTGGTGGAACTCCCCGTCGAGGGGACCATTTGCATATTAGCCTTTTATTCTATAGGATGGACACGGAGTGGCCAGATGATTATGCGTTCAGAGATCATCATCATCTGGCCACTCTCTCTCTCTCTCTATATATATATTCATTTCTGTAGATTCTTTTACATTTTTAAAACGAACTGTATGTTCATAAACACGGCCTTTATCATCACTCCAAGAACGTACACGTTTTTTTTTTTTGGGGGGGTGGGGTGGGGTCGGACACCCTCTCCATTCAAGGCGCCATGAAGAGCGAGATGGAGACGGATAATAAAAAGGGGGCAGGTGGGCGCATGGGGGGGGGCGGGTTGAATGTTGGGAAAATGTTTCCATGCGTCCAAACGCGCGCCAGGGAGAAGGGAGATTTCTGGATACAGGCCTTGGGTGCCCATGTTTGGGAAACTGTACCCCGAGTCCCCCTCTCCACCCCCGCCCCCCCAACAGATCGGATAAACGCCCGCCCACGCGGAGCGACTCCAGGTGGATTGCGCTGGAACGCGAGGCGCACGTGCGCGCAATTTGGCGCGCGCCTTTGGCACGGACCCGGGGGCCCAAGGCGGGGCGCGCGCGCCTCTGAAACTCGCCCGTAACCCCGGGCGGTTCTGGGGGACTTGTAAATGCCGCTGGTTGACTTAACCAACATTTATGGGGGATTTATTCCTACTTAGTGCCCGGTTTTATAAGAGCCACGGTTTCGCCGTTGGAATCTTTTTCTTTTTCTTTCCCCCAACCCCATTAAACATAAAATTAAGAGGCTTAACTTCTTTTCGGAGCCACGGGAGGATTGGGGGGGGGGGGGGGGGGGGGAAGAGGGGAATGAGTAGAAAGGGCTGGGTTTTTCCTGCGACGCGCGTGTGTGCGTACGTGCGCGTGCGTGCGTGTTGGTGGGATACATTGTTGCAATCTCAGAGACAATATGGATACATTGTAACGGACGAAAGATAGACAATGTATCCATCTCTCTCTCTCTCTCTCTCTCTCTCTCTGTCCTACGTCTGCTGGCAACCCCATGCACATGTTCCGTGAAATAGTTTAATTGCCCTGGAGACTACCTGGGTCCCACGGACATTCTTTATTTTTAATTTAATTTTATATTTTATGCCGGGCCGGCATGGCTCGGTGCTTGAGCCCCGAGCTAGGAACCGGGAGGTCACGGTTGGATTCCCGGTCAAGGGCACATGCCCGGGTTGCGGGCTCGATCCCCAGTAGGGGGCGTGCAGGAGGCAGCCGGTCCATGATTCTCTCTCATCATGGGTGTCTCTCTCTCTCTCTCCCTTCCTCTCTGAAATCAATAAAAATATTTTTAAAAATAAAAAGCAGTGGATTTTGGTCGGTGTGGCACAGTGGTTGAGGGTTGACATATGAACCAATCCATAATTCTCTCTCACCATTGATGTTTCTTTCTATCTCTCTCTTTCTCTCTGAAATCAATCAATCTATATATATATATAGAGAGAGAGAGAGAGAGAGAATTGGGTAGAACATTAAAAATTACAGAAACTGTCCAGCCAGTGGTATTCAGTGGTTGATGGTCAACCTATGAACCAGGAGGTCCCGGGTTCGATTCCCGGTCAAGGACACATGCTGGGGTTGTGGGCTCCATCCCCAGTAGGGGGCGTGCAGGAGGCAGCCGATCCATGACTCTCTCTCCTCATGGGTGTTTCTCTCTCTTCCTCTCCCTCTCCCTTCCTCTCTGAAATCAATAAAAATATTTAAAAATATACACACGGAGCGGCCAGATGATGATGATCTCTGAACGCATAACCATCTGGCCGCTCCGTGTCCGTCCTATAGAATAAAAGGCTAATATGCAAATGGTCCCCTCGACCGGGAGTTCGACCAGCAGGCAGGCCGGCCGACCGCCCACGTCCCCTCCCCCTGGCCAGGCTGGCCGGACCCCTACCCATGCACGAATTCATGCACCGGGCCTCTCTATATATATATATATATATATATATATATATATATATATATATATATATATATATATATATATATATATATATATACATACACACACACACATACACACGGAGTGGCCAGATGGTGATGATCTCTGAACGCATAATGATCTGGCCACTCAGTGTGTGTGTGTGTGTGTGTGTGTGTGTGTGTGTGTGTGTATATATATATATATATATATATATATATATATATATATATATATATATTAGAGGCCCGGTGTATGAATTCGTGCATGGGTGGGGTCCGGCCAGCCTGGCCAGGGGGAGGGGACATGGGCGGTTGGCCGGCCTGCCTGCTGGTCGAACTCCTGGTCGAGGGGACCATTTGCACATGAGCCTTTTCTTCTATAGGATGGACACTGAGTGGCCAGGTTACTATGCATTCAGAGATCATCATCATCTGGCCGCTCCGTGTATATATTTTTAAATATTTTTATTGATTTCAGAGAGGAAGGGAGAGGGAGAGGAAGAGAGAGAAACACCCATGAGGAGAGAGAATCATGGATCGGCTGCCTCCCGCACGCCCCCTACTGGGGACCGAGCCTCCAACCCGGGCATGTGCCCTTGACCGGGAATCGAACCCTGACCTCCTGGTTCCTAGGTCGATGTTCAACCACCGAGCCGCCCAGCCAGCCTGGCTGTCATATTTTCAACAGTAAAGATACATTAAGAAAAAAAAATAACAATACTATCCATCCTTCTTTCTCTGCCGCCCGCCCCCCCCACAACCCATAAATGCCCACAACACAGGTGGGAACAGAACGATGGGGAGAATTTGTCATATTCACGTGGGACTGTAAACGCTGACAAAAAACAAAAATAAAAAAATAAGGGGATTTATGCCGAGGGCTGTTCTGAGTAGCGATATGGTGGGGTAGGTGGGCCTGCAGCCCGGCTGGCGTGGCTCAGTGGTTGAGCCTCAATCTAGGAACCAGGAGGTCAGGGTTCGATTCCCGGTCAAGGGCACAGGCCCGGGTTGCGGGCTGGATCCCCAGTAGGGGGCGTGCGGGAGGCAGCCGGTCCATGATTCTCTCTCCTCATGGATGTTTCTCCCTCTCCCTCTCCCTCTCCCTTCCTTCTCTCTGAAATCAATAAAAACATGTTTAAAACTAGCGGCCCTGTGCATGAAATTCGTGCACAGGTAGGGCCCCTGGGGCTGGCCGGTGATCAGGGACGATCGGGGCCTTCCGGCTGCCGGCCGCCCCCTGGTGGTCAGCGCACGTCGTAGCGAGCGATCGAACTCCCGGTCTCCCGGTCGAACTCCCGCGGGGACACTTTGCATATTAGGCTTTTATATATATAGATTGATTTTTGTTTTTCTTTTTAGAGAGAGAGGAAGGGAGAGGGAGAGAGAGAGAGAAACGTCCATGATGAAAGCAAATCATGGGTCGGCTGCCTCCTGCACGCGCCCTACTGGGGATCGAGCCCGCAACCTGGGCGTGTGCCCTTGACCGGGAATCGAACCCGGGACCCTTCAGTCTGCAGGCCGACGCTCTAGCCACTGAGCCACACTGGCTAGGGCAGTATTTTTTTTTTTTTTTAAATATATCTTTATTGATTCCAGAGAGGAAGGGAGAGGGAGAGAGAGAAACATCCACGCTGAGAGAGAATCATGGATCAGCTGCCTCCTGCACGCCCCCTACTGGGGATTGAGCCCACAACCCGGGCATGTGTCCTTGGCCGGGAATCGAACCCGGGACCCTTCCGTCCGCAGGCCGACGCTCTATCCACTGAGCCAAACCAGCCAGGGGGAACGAATCCATTTCCCGGGAACCAAGTGTGGGTGTGGGAGGCGGGGGACACATGCCTAAACCTCCTCTCGTCTGGAAAATCATTGCTAATTGTATTTGCTACTTTGTATAATTCTTTTCATTTTTATTATTATTATTTTTTTAAACACAGGAGCCACCCGGGCGTCCCGAGACAGCGAGCTGTTTGTCTTCGGTGAACGAGCTTCTGTCCGATAACTCCGCTGGGGGGGAATGGATGGGGATCGAAGAGGGGACTCCGCTCCGTGGGGGGGGCCCGCGTGTGTGTACGCCAAGCCGTGACGTACAGACCACAAAGGCCGCCCGGGCGTCTGCAGGCTGGTTCCGACACGCGTGGGCATTATTTCTCCCGTGACGTTGAAGGAGGAGGGGGCACGTGGGAGATTAGACCCCCTCCCTGCCGTCAACGCCAAACCCCGAACCCCGACAGAGGCTGCAGAATGAAAAAGCATCCTGGGGATGAAAAGGAGAGAAGCCGCGTCCGGCTGGTGTGGCTCAGTGGTTGAGCGTCGACCTAGGAACCAGGAGGTCAGGGTTCGATTCCTGGTCAAGGGCACAGGCCCGGGTTGTGGGCTCCATCCCCAGTGGGGGGCGTGCAGGAGGCAGCTGGTCCATGATTCTCTCTCATCACAGATGTTTCTATCTCTCTCTCTCTCCCAAATCAATAAAAACATATTTACAGACCTGGCCGATCTGCCTCAGTGGATAGAGCATCAGCCTGCGGACTGAAGGGTCCCGGGTTCGATTCTGGTCAAGGGCATGTACCTTGGTTGCAGGCACCTCCCCAGCCTGGGCCCCGGTTGGGGAGCATGCAGGAGGTAACCCATCGATGTGTCTCTCTCACATCAATTATTTCTCTGTCTTTCTCAATCTCTTCCACTCTCTCTCTAAAAATCAATGGAAAAATATCCTCGGGTGAGGATTAAACACACACACACACACACACACACACACACACACACACACACACACACACGTATATATATACATACACACTAGAGTAGAGGCCTGGTGCATGAATTTGTGCACCGGTGGAGTCCCTCGGCCTGGCCTGCAGGATCGGGCTGAAACCGGCTCCTCGACATCCCCTGAGGGGTCCCCAGTTGTGGGAGGGCGCGGGCCAGGCCAAGGGGCCCCACCGGTGCACGATTGGGCCGGGGAGGGACGCGGGAGGTTGGCCAGCCGGGGAGGGATGTGGGAGGGCTCCAGGGCATGTCTGGCCCATCTCACTTGGTCCCGATCAGCCGGACCCCAGCAGCGAGCTAACCTACTGGTCAGAGCGTCTGCCCCCTGGTGGTCAGTGCACATCCTAGCAAGCAGTTGAGCGGCCTTAGCATATCATTAGCATATTACGCTTTGATTGGTTGAATGGCTGACCGGGAGCTTAACCTATGACACTTTTCTTTCTCGAACCTTCTGGGAGCTGTGTGTCCAAGATCGAGCCATGTGCCCGGTGATTCATCGTCCGGTAACAGCTCGCTTCCTGGGTCCAAGGTGGCTGATGCCTCACGGTGTCCTCACGAGGTAGAAGGGGGGGTAGGGTGGTGCCCTTTCATGGTGCCCTTTCAGAAGGGAACGGATCCCATGCGCCTGCCTGTCGGCAGTTTAATTTGCGGGCCCCCGGCACCGCACCTAAGAGGATGTACAACTGTCCTCATGACCTACACAGGTCATCACCTTGGTGCGGGGGGGGGGGGGGGGGTGGGCTTTGGGCTTTTGTACATCCTTTCCTTCCGAGGATGTGAATCCAGTCGGATCTGAGACGCTGGAAATCCGAATTCTCAGGGCCCCCTGATGCCCCCCCTTGGCAAAAACATGGGAAGGGTTTGGCTGGCGTTCAGCCTTAAGGACCCAGGCTCCCCAGGAACCATATCGTCGGGGTCAGAGGGTGACTCAGCCGTGGACCCGAGACGCGGGCTGGGTTGGGGTGGTCGGCGTGGGGCTGTCCCCGTGGCTGTTTGTCAGGCCGGCCCTGGTGACAGACTGGGGGGGGGGGGAGGCTCAGAGGAGAGGAGGGAGGAGAGGGGGGGGAGGGGAGGGGAGAGGAGGGGAGGGGAGGGGAGAGGGAGGCTCTTAAATGCAGAGGGAAGCCGGTGATTGTCTCCCGCTAATGGCCACGCAGATGGCATTTATGGGCCTAATTTACGGGGCATCCGCCGTGGCCGCGTTGGGGTAAATCAGGGCGATATGAGGATTTATGGTCCGGGGGGCCAAGGACTAATTTCTGTGAGGCATTTACCGAATCCTTCTTGTCCCTGTGATTCGGAGGGACCTCGGGGGGGGGGGCCCTGACCCCTCCCCACACGGACCCTCTCTCTCTCTCTCTCTTCCTTCCTTCTTTTCTTTTTCTTTCTCTCTGCCTTCCTTTCTAGCCCCCCTCTCTCTGTGAGTTTGTCTCTTTTCTATGCAGCTATCATTTATCTATTATCTATCTATCATCTATCTATATCTATCTATCTATCATCTATCTATCTATCTATCTATCTATCTATCTATCTATCTATCTCTATCATCTATCTATCTATCTATCTCTATCTATCTATCTATATCTATCTATCTATCTATCTATCTATCTATCTATCTATCTATCTATCTATCTATCATCTATCTATCTATCTGTCTATCTACCTATAGTAGAGGCCCGGTGCATGAATTCGTGCATGGATGGGGTCCGGCCAGCCTGGCCAGGGGGAGGGGACATGGGCGGTTGGCCGGCCTGCCTGCTGGTCGAACTCCTGGTCGAGGGGACCATTTGCATATTAGCCTTTTATTCTATAGGACAGACACGGAGTGGCCGGATGGTTATGTGTTCAGGGATCATCATCACCTGGCTGCTCCGTGTATGTTTACTGATTTCAGAGAGGAAGGGAGAGGGAGAGGGAGAGGGAGAGGGAGAGACACCCTATGATGAGAGAGAATCATGGACCGGCTGCCTCCTGCACGCCCCCTACTGGGGATCGAGCCCACAACCCGGGCCTGTGCCCTTGACCGGGAATCGAACCCATGATCTCCTGGTTCACAGGTCGATGCTCAACCTCTGAGCTAAGCCAGCCGGGCATCCCCCATTGATTTTTAGAGAGAGTGGAAGGAAAGAGGGAGAGAGAGAGAGAGAGAGAGAGAGAGAGAGAGAGAGAGAGAGAGAGGGAAGCATCGATGTGAGAGAGACTCACCCATTGCTGGCTTCCCGCACGCACCCCGGCTGGGGCCGGGGAATCGAACCTGCAATCCAGGGACGTGCCTCTTGACCGGGAATCGAGCCCTGGCACGCTTTGGTGTGCAGGCCGGCGCTCTAACCACTGAGCCACGCCATCCAGGGCTCCCATGTGTAGATTTAAGGACGGTGCCCGGCCGCCCTGGACGTGTGCATTTTTTGGGGGGGAGGGGGCATGCCTGTAGCATCAATCACCCCCCTGTTCTTTCTCCCAGAGGCAAAGCCCGAGAATCAGACACGGTGGGGGGCAGGGGGAGCGTCGTTGAAATCCCAGCCGGTTTACACGTGGGGCACGGTCCTCTCCGGTCATGGGACGTGACCATTCACAGTTAGCGACGCCCGAAATGTTAATGCAGCCCCGGCCCGTGTGGCACAGTGGTTAGAGTGTCGGCCCGCGGACCGATGGGTCCCGGGTTCGATTCTCAGTCAAGGGCACGTGCCCGGGTTGCGGGCTCCATCCCCTGGCCCTGGCCGGAGGCATTCGGGAGGCAACCGATCCAGGTGTCTCTCTCACATCGATGTTTCTCTCTGTCTTTCTCTCTTCCACTCTCCCTAAAAAAAATCAATGGGAAAAGTATCCTTGGATGAGGATGAACAGCAACAAATCTGTACTAATAAAAGGGTAATATGCTAATGAGACCGGACAGCCGAATGACCTTCTGGACGAAGCTGCGGTGGTGGGGGCCGAGGCAGAGGTGGTTAGGGGCGATCAGGCAGGCAGAGTGGTTAGGGGCAATCAGGCAGGCAGACAGAGTGGTTAGGGGCAATCAGGCAGGCAGACAGAGTGGTTAGGGGCAATCAGGCAGGCAGAGGGGTTAGGGGTGATCAGGCAGGCAGGCAAGTGGTTAGGGGCGATCAGGCAGGCAGGCAGAGGGGTTAGGGGTGATCAGGCAGGCAGGCAGAGTGGTTAGGGGTGATCAGGCAGGCAAGCAGAGTGGTTAGGGGTGATCAGGCAGGCAGGCAGAGTGGTTAGGGGCGATCAGGCAGGCAGGCAAGTGGTTAGGGGCGATCAGGCAGGCAGAGTGGTTAGGGGTGATCAGGCAGGCAGGCAGAGTGGTTAGGGGTGATCAGGCAGGCAGGCAGAGGGGTTAGGGGTGATCAGGCAGGCAGGCAGAGTGGTTAGGGGTGATCAGGCAGGCAGGCAGAGTGGTTAGGGGCGATCAGGCAGGCAGGCAAGTGGTTAGGGGCGATCAGGCAGGCAGGCAAGTGGTTAGGGGTGATCAGGCAGGCAGGCAGAGTGGTTAGGGGTGATCAGGCAGGCAGGCAGAGTGGTTAGGGGTGATCAGGCAGGCAGGCAGAGTGGTTAGGGGTGATCAGGCAGGCAGAGTGGTTAGGGGTGATCAGGCAGGCAGGCAGAGGGGTTAGGGGCAATCAGGCAGGCAGACAGAGTGGTTAGGGGCGATCAGGCAGGCAGAGTGGTTAGGGGTGATCAGGCAGGCAGAGTGGTTAGGGGCGATCAGGCAGGCAGGCAGAGTGGATAGGGGTGATCAGGCAGGCAGAGTGGTTAGGGGTGATCAGGCAGGCAGAGTGGATAGGGGTGATCAGGCAGGCAGAGTGGATAGGGGTGATCAGGCAGGCAGAGTGGTTAGGGGCGATCAGGCAGGCAGACAGAGGGGTTAGGGGCGATCAGGCAGGCAGAGTGGTTAGGGGTGATCAGGCAGGCAGGCAGAGTGGTTAGGGGTGATCAGGCAGGCAGGCAGAGGGGTTAGGGGCGATCAGGCAGGCAGACAAGCAGTTAGGGGTGATTAGGCAGGCAGGCGAGCGATTAGGAGCCAGCCATCCCGGATTGCGAGAGGGTGCAGGTCGGGCTGGGGGACCCCCACCCCCTGTGCATGAATTTCGTGCACCAGGCCTCTAGTGTGTGTGTGTGTGTGTGTATATATATATATATATATATATATATATATATATATATATATATATATATATATATATAAATTAAGACTCTTTCTGCCAGGCCCGTATGGTGAGAGGAAAAAAAAAACAAAACTAAGAATTTCCACGCCCGGCCGGCGTGGCTCAGCGGTTGAGCATCGACCTAGGAACCAGGAGGTCAGGGTTCGATTCCTGGTCAAGGGCACCTGCCCAGGTTGGGGGCTCCATCCCCAGTAGGGGGCGTGCAGGAGGCAGCCGGTCCATGATTCTCTCTCCTCATGGATGTTTCTGTCTCTCTCTCTCCCTCTCCCTTCCTCTCTGAAACCAATAAAATAAAAAAAAAAAAAATATATATATATATTTTATAAAAGAAAGTTGCGTGCGTTTAATCCAAGAGGACGGCGAGGGGCTATGGCTTGGAGGAGGAGGAGGAGCGGAGGGGGGAGGGGTGTCGGCGGGGGGAGGGGCCGTCGCTCACGGCTCAGAGGCCTCGCAGGCCCGTTATCCAAGCTCCATTTATTCAATTAACGGAGCGCGTGGAGCCCGCCGGAATCAAGCACCGTTTTTCATGCTGTTTACCCAGCGCGGGGTCCCGGGGGAGCGCTCATTTGGGGAGGATAAATGCATCAGGCCCGCGGCAGGCACGGCGGGGACGGCCGCCTCTCGGAGCAGACGGGGATTAATTGATTTGTAAAATGGCCCAGGCGCGGGGTTACCCTGTCCGGCTGGGGGGGGGGGGGAGACACAGGCCCCCACCCACCAAACACCTCCATCCGCCTGGCCGGTGTGGCTCAGGGGTTGAGCATTGACCTAGGAACCAGGAGGTCACGGGTTCGATTCCCGCTCAAGGGCACAGGCCCGGGTTGCGGGCTCGATCCCCAGTAGGGGGCGTGCAGGAGGCAGCCGACCCATGATTCTCTCTCCTCATGGATGTTCCCCCTCTCTCCCTCTCCCTTCCTCTCTGACATCAACAAAACTATATATATTTTATAAATTGATGGCCATTTTCAGTCTTTTTTTAAAAATATATATTTTATTGATTTTTTTTTTTTTTTTTTACAGAGAAGAAGGGACAGGGATAGAGAGTCAGAAACATCGATGAGAGAGAAACATCCATCAGCTGCCTCCTGCACGCCCCCCACTGGGGATGTGCCCGCAACCAAGGTCCATGCCCTTGACCGGAATCGAACCCGGGACCCTTCCGTCCACAGGCCGACGCTCTATCCACTGAGCCACACCGGTTAGGGCTGTCTATCTATCCTAATAAAAGGGCAATATGCTAATTGGATGGGAGACCTTCCGGGAAACCGCCCGGACGTCCTTCCGGACAAAGCCATGGTGTCGGGGCTGAGGCAGAGGTGGTTAGGGGCAATCAGGCCAGTGGAGAGGGCAGTTGGGGGTGATCAGGCTGGCAGTGGGGGCAGTTGGGGGTGAGCTGGCCAGCAGGGGGGGGGAACAGTTGGGGGCGATCAGGCCAGGGCAGGGGGGGGACATTTGGGGGCGATCAGGCCTGCAGGGGAGGGCAGTTGGGGGTGATCAGGCTGGCAGTGGGGGCAGTTGGGGGTGAGCAGGCCGGCAGAGGGGGGCAGTTGGGGGCGATCAGGTTGGCAGGGGGGGCAGTTGGGGGCGATCAGGCTGATAGTGGGGGGCAGTTGGGGGCGAGCAGGCTGGTAGGGGGAGAAGTTAGGGGTGACCAGGCCAGCAGGGGGGGCAGTTGGGGGCAAGCAGGCCAGCAGGCAGAGTGGTTAGGGGACGATCAGGCAGGCAGCCTGGTGAGAGATTAGGAGCCAGCAGTCCCGGATTGCGAGGGATGTCCGACTGCCGGTGTAGGCCCGATCCTGCAGAGATGGGGCCTAAACCAGCAGTCGGACATCCCCCAAGGGGTCCCAGATTGGAGAGGGTGCAGGCCAGGCTGAGGGACACCCCCCTCCCCATCCTGTGCATGAATTTCATGCACCGGGCCACTAGTATATATATATATATATATATATATATATATATATATATATATATATATATATATATATATATATATATATATATATATATATAAAAAAAAAAAAAAAAGAACTAGAAACAAAATGGAAAGCAGTTCAAAGTCCTCTAATCCAGGGCCTCCCCGTCCCCCCCCCCCCCAGCTCTGGGGACCCCAGGGGGTGCCGTGGGGAGACCTCACCTGCGGGAACCAAACCGGGAAAATCGTGGCTTCACACCCGTGTGGAAGGTCACCCTGCAAACAGGGCGGGTGCCGGCAACAATGACTCAGACCCTCCCGGTAGGATTATGTGGCCGGGTGAACCTCAAACACCCCCTCCACAGAAAGAACCCAAAAAAAAAAAAAGACCCCCCCCAGCCCCCCCAGGCCCCCCCAAATAAAAACCACACACACACACACACACACACACACACACACACACACACACACGTGGCTCTCTGACCAACATGTCCTGTTTCCGTAGAATCCGACCCAGGGAGACATCAAAAGGGTTTATGGACGGGGCTCGGTTTGGGGGTGGCCGTCGGAACATGGGGGGTGTGTGTGTGTGTCTTGTCTAACGGCCGGTGGCTCCGCTCCCCTTTTCCTCTGGACCCCCCCAAAACCACGTTTGAAGTCCTTGGCTCCGTCTGACCACACGGCTCCATATGTGACTCATATTTTCGAAGTAAAATTTTATTTGATTTGGAACGCGGCTGAAATATAGATATTTCCCCCCCTCCCCCCTCCCCTCTCTCTCTCTCCCTGCTCCTCCCTGCGGGCAGAGGAGCAGAAAAAAAAAATGCTTAGACAACCTTTTTTGGGGGGTCTGGATTATGATTATTACTTTTTGCAATTTTTTTTTTTAATGGCCCCGGAAACACCCACATTTTTTTTGTCTGCGGTGCCAGCTTCTAAGACGCGGCTCCGACTCTCAACCTGTCCCCTCCTCCAGCTCCAGGCAGCTCCAACGCCTCTTCCCCTGCCCCCCCTCCCCCCCGCCACCCCCATAACCAGAATTCCTAAATTTCCTAAATCGTGGAGAAACCCTTGACCTCCACGTCCGCATCCTGAGGGAGAAAGGAACTGGAACGCAGATGAGGTAAGAGAAATAAAACTCTCACCTCGACCTCCTGGGGGACCTGGGCCGGGAGAGATGCAATTAACCCCAGAGCTCTGGACGATTTAAGTGTCTAAAGCAATAGTCTCTCCACCCCCCCCCCCCCCCCCCCCCCATCCCCAGACCCCTCATTCCTCCCTGGCACCCCCTCCTTCTCCCCCTTTTTTTTTTTTTTTTTTTTGTTTCGTTTCCCTTTGCAGCGATGAAGGAGTGAGTTTAAACCACTTGAGCAGAACCAGCAGGAAAAGCCTGGATATCGGAACAAGCAATTAGCAAGGCATCGGCCGCCGCCACTTAGCGGAATTCGAGGCAGCCGGGGTTCGAGCATCCCCCAGTGAGCAGGATGGACCAGGAGGTCAAAAAAAAAAAAAAAAAAAAATCAGTGACAGCTCATGGATCCCAATGGAACGTGGTTTTTTTTTTTTTTTAAATTTATTTTATTTTTATTTTTTTCTTTCCACGCCGTGGGAAAGTGATTCTGATCTTATGGGGCCTGGGGGGGGGGTGGGGGGGGCTGGGGGGGGGGGATGGGGACGCTTTTGCAACAATGTAACTTGGGGACGAATTTTGCAACAATGTAATTATCGTCATCAAGAGCTTGAATCGCGCCCTGGCCGGGGTGGCTCAGTGGATAGAGCGTCAGCCTGCGGACGGAAGGGTCCCGGGTTCGATTCCCGGTCAAGGGCATGGACCTTGGTTGTGGGCACATCCCCAGTGGGGGGGGGGCGTGCAGGAGGCAGCTGATGGATGTTTCTCTCTCATCGATGTTTCTGACTCTCTCTCCCTCTGTCTTTCTCTCTGTAAAAAAAATCAATAAAATATATATTTTTTAAAATAAGAGCTTGGATCACAGGTTTGCTCTGTGTCCTTGAACGCAACATCGATTCTTTTCTTTTCTCTCTCCTCCCCCCCCCCCCCCCCGCCTCGCTGAATGGATGGAGTCTGCGGACGCAAATTCTAACGGGGAATCGGAGGGTTTTGGGGAAAGCTCTGTGGGTGTTAGTCTAGAGCAGGATGGGGAACCCTAAAAATTAATCAGTGGTTGAGCCTCAACCTAGGAACCAGGAGGTCAGGGTTCGATTCCCCGGTCAGGGGCACACGCCCGGGTTGTGGGCTCGATCCCCAGTAGGGGGCGTGCAGGAGGCGGCCGGTCCATGATTTTCTCATCAATCATGGATGTTTCTATCTCCCTCCCTCTCTCTTCCTCTCTGAAATCAATAATTTTTTTTATTTTTATTATTATTTTTAATAACATCTCAGGCACATTCACTTATTTCTCGTTGGGTCCCCGAAAATGTCCTCATGATTTGAGTGTTCATGCTTTTTTTTTAAAAAAAAAAAAAAATTTTTTTTTTTTAAATTGATTTCAGAAAGGAAGGGAGAGAGAGATTAAAACCATCCATGATGAGAGAGAATCATGGATCGGCCGCCTCCTGCACGCCCCACCCTGGGGATGGAGCCTGCAAACCCGGGCCTGTGCCCTTGACCGGGATTCGAACCCGTGACCTCCTGGTTCATAGGTCGACGCTCAACCACTGAGCCACACCGGCGTGGAAGGGGAGAGGGACACGTCCATGTGGCTGCCTCCTACACGTGCCCCCACCAGGCCTGGGGATGGAACCTGCAACGCAGGTACCAGCCCTTGACCAGGGATAGAACCCGGGACCCTTCAGCCTGCAGGCCGACTGCTCTAACCACTGAGCCACAGAGGGGTTCATGCGGAGCCCCTGACCCCTGGGGGCCGATTCCATGATGCAACGCGCCCCTGGACACCCTGAGAGACACCCTCCCTCCCCCTCCCCTGCTCCCGCATCAACCTGACTGATTTAGCCACACGCACCCCCAATTCCTCTGACCGCTCCCCCCCGCTAATGAATACGATGAAGGCATGCGGGGCGCCCCCCCCCTTCCCGGGGAAGAAGGACCCCCAACTCTGTGTGAGCGGGTCCCGGAGAACCCCCCCCCCCCCCACACACACACACCACCACCACCTCCACTCCGAGTCTTTCCCCGACGCGTCAACAAGGAGACACGGGCGCAACAATGCAGCACTTGCAACAATGTAACACTTTGCAACAATGTAGCACTTGCAACAATGTAGCGCGCGTCACCAAGGAGACGCGTGCAAACAATGTAACAAATTATCTGCTGAAAAGACTCCCCCTCGCCCCCCCCCCCTCCTCGTGTTCCGATGCTTCCAATTCTGGGGACTCTCAGCCGCCCCCCCCCCCACTCCCCCGCGTTACCTGCAAAGGAAGCCAGCCAGCTCCACGGGGGGCGGGTGGGGGGGGGGCCTTTGATCGTGGGGTTCTGGTAATAGACGCGGCTCATGAAAAATGCATGGGGTGTGTATCTTAGACGCAGGCAGACGATGGCTTCTAATTACTCCGCGTGCCTCATTCTGAGCGGACGGATGCTTAAAAGCCTCCCCTAAACCTCCCCCCCCCCCCCCCCCCCCCCCACGTCCGTGGCAGCCCTAATGAATCAGAGACAATTGAGCACCCAAATGCCTTTTATCTGCGCCCCCATGTGTGGGTGGGGGACGGAGATGAGAGAATGCAAGGTTTTTATTTATTTTTTTAAAAAAATTATATTTATTTATTTACTTGCAAACAGCTGGCTGGCACCATGGAAAAATTAGGCCCGGTGTTGTATCGGGGCTGATTGCAAAGTGCATTTCCCCCCTTTCCCTCCCCCCGCCTCCCCGGGTAATTAGATTTTATTAAAGGCAGACCCCAGTCCGGCCCGGGGCCCAGGAAGAGAAAAAAATATTAAAATATTTTGGGTAGGAGGACCGCGCCCCGGCTGGCCTGGGGAACAGGGTCTCGCAGTCGCCCGGTCCCAGGTTACCCTCCGTGAGCTCATTCTAGACGGGAACATTTTTATTTTATTTTATTTTATTTATTTTATTATATTATTTTATTTTATTTTATTTATTTATGTATTTAATATTTTATTTACTTATTTTATTTATTATATTATATTATTTATTTTATTTATTATATTATATTATTTATTTTATTTTATATTTTATATTATTTTATATTTTATTTTATTTATTTTATATTTTATTTTATTTCATTTCATTTAATTTTATTTATTATATTATATTATTTTATATTTTATTTATTTATCTATTATTTAAATTTTATTTTATTTTATTTCATTTTATTTTGTTATTTTAAAAAATATTTTTACTGATTTCAGAGAGGAAGGGAAAGGGAGAGAGAGAGAGAAACATCCATGAGGAGAGAGAATCATGGACCGGCTGCCTCCTGCACGCCCCCGACTGGAGATGGAGCCCAAAACCCGGGCACGTGCCCTTGACCGGGAATCGAACCAGCGACCTCCTCGTTCCTAGGTCGACGCTCAAACATGGAGCCCGCGGGCTGGGCCAGCTCCCCTGCCTCGCTTTTCCTTTTAAATGGTCCGGTCCTGTGATCGCTGCTCCGTGTGTCTGCTCAACCAGACCCCCACTCTCGCCAGGACGTACGAAAAAGGCTCATTTTTGCTAAACTTCCGTCTTTGAGTCAATATTTGGATTCAGACAGGTGAGCATTTCTCACATCGATTCCCGACACATCTATTCTCATCGGACTTTCCTCGAACTCACCCACCTCCAGGCCTTTCCCCCAAGGAGGGCTGTTCCCACCTGCTGGTCACCAGTTTGGGCTCAGCTCCTGCCTCCATGAGTGTGTGGCGTGTTGCATGTATGAGTGCGTGGTGTGTTGTATGTAGGAGTGTGTGGGGTGTTGCATGTATGAGTGTGTGCCGTGTTGCATGTATGAGTGTGTGGGGTGTTGCATGTATGAGTGTGTGGGGTGTTGCATGTAGGAGTGTGTGGGGTGTTGCATGCAAGAGTGTGTGGGGTGTTGCATGTAGGAGTGTGTGGGGAGTTGCATGTATGAGTGTGTGGGGTGTTGCATGTATGAGTGTGTGGCGTGTTGCATGTAGGAGTGTGTGGGGTGTTGCATGCAAGAGTGTGTGGGGTGTTGCATGTAGGAGTGTGTGGGGAGTTGCATGTATGAGTGTGTGGGGTGTTGCATGTATGAGTGTGTGGGGTGTTGCATGTATGAGTGTGTGGGGTGTTGCATGTATGAGTGTGTGGCGTGTTGTATGTAGGAGTGTGTGGCGTGTTGCATGTATGAGTGCGTGGCGTGTTGTATGTAGGAGTGTGTGGGGTGTTGCATGTATGAGTGCGTGGCGTGTTGCATGTATGAGTGTGTGGGGTGTTCCATGTATGAGTGTGTGGCGTGTTGCATGTAGGAGTGTGTGGGGTGTTGCATGCAAGAGTGTGTGGGGTGTTGCATGTAGGAGTGTGTGGGGAGTTGCATGTATGAGTGTGTGGGGTGTTGCATGTATGAGTGTGTGGGGTGTTGCATGTATGAGTGTGTGGCGTGTTGCATGTAGGAGTGTGTGGGGTGTTGCATGCAAGAGTGTGTGGGGTGTTGCATGTAGGAGTGTGTGGGGAGTTGCATGCAAGAGTGTGTGGGGTGTTGCATGTAGGAGTGTGTGGGGTGTTGCATGTATGAGTGTGTGGGGTGTTTCATGTATGAGTGTGTGGGGTGTTGCATGTATGAGTGTGTGGGGTGTTGCATGTATGAGTGTGGGGGGTGTTGCATGTATGAGTGTGTGGGGTGTTGCATGTATGAGTGTGGGGGGTGTTGCATGTATGAGTGTGGGGGGTGTTGCATGTATGAGTGTGTGGGGTGTTGCATGTATGAGTGTGGGGGTGTTGCATGTATGAGCGTGTGGCGTGTTCCATGTATGAGTGTGTGGGGTGTTGCATGTAGGAGTGTGGGGGGTGTTGTATGTATGAGCGTGTGAGGTGTTGCATATATGAGCGTGTAAGGTGTTGCATATATGAGTGTGTGGCGTGTTTCATGCATGAGCATGTGGCATGTTGCATGTATGATTGTGTGGCATGTTGCATGCATGAGTGTGTGGGGTGTTGCATGCATGAGTGTGAGGGGTGTTGCATGTATGAGTGTATGGGGTGTTGCATATATGAGTGCGTGGCATGTTGCATGTATGAGTGTGTGGCGTGTTGCATGTATGAGTGTGTGGGGTGTTGCATGTATGAGTGTGTGCCTAACCCTAACCATAACCCTAACCCTAACCCTCCTGGCCCAAACCCGTCCCTCAGGCGGGTTTCCCACCTCATCCCCTCACAGTTCCTGGGTCTGTACGTCTCCATCAGCCCACAATCTCCTCCTCCTCCTGGAATCTGTCTCGGCTGCTCAACCCAAAACACAGTCCCCTCTGATGGTGGCTCACCTGGTCTCCAAGCTCCTGCTTGCTGACCCCCCAGAACCTGCAAATGCCCCCCCCCATTCCAGGACCCATCTCCACGCCAGACAGATGGCCTCATGCTTGGGGGGGGGGGCGGCGGACAGGGGGTGTCTCCGGGGCATGAGGTCCCGGATCCCTGTCCCCATCTCCGTGGCCTTTGGAATCGACATCTGCGGGTCCTGGCTGTCGGTCCCTTCCCCGTGGGCGCAAAGGGGGTGCAGGAAACGGGGTGCAGACAGGAGGCGTCCCTCCTAGGAGGGCCTTGAGGGAGCCCCCAGGCTGGAGGAACTGGGCTCTGCATGCGGCTTCCTCTCCCATCTTCTCTGTCCCCCTCTCGCTTGGAATAAATGAAATATTCGCCTCCTTGAAACAGATGGACGTGGCTCTGGGGAGCTCTGAGGGCCGAGGGTGGGGGTGAGGGAGTGAGTGAGGGTGTGGGTGGGGGTGAGAGGGGTTCTCCCATGTAACAGAATATTATGCATTTGCCATCGCTACCTGGGGCCTCCACGGACGGATCGCTGATAATTGAATCCTCGTAAGACTCGCCCAGGCCATTATTGTCCCCGTAGTCCCAGAGCACGAGGGATCGATACGTTTTGCAAAATAAAGAGTCTGTTGGGTGAGGACTAATAAAGGAAAAGAATGCAGACTCTGTGGACTGCAGCGAGTGCCCTTATTTTATTTTATTATTTTATTTTATTTATTATTTTATTTTATTTATTATTTTATTTTATTTTATTTCCCCCCCGCAAGTAGCAAACACTCCTCAGAAAGCCATTTGCTTGTGAGTTCCCTCCCCCCCCCCCCCCCGCCCCAGACCAGCCAGAGAAATCAATGCTGAGGATGCTGGTTAAAAACTCCGACACACATGCCTCAGTGGTTGGGCGTCGACCTAGGAGCCAGGAGGTCAGGGTTCGATTCCCGGTCAAGGGCACAGGCCCGGGTTGCAGGTCCCATCCCCGACCAGTCGGGGGCGTGCAGGAGGCAGCCGGTCCATGATTCTCTCTCCTCAGGGATGTTTCTCTCTCTCCCCCTCCCTCTCCCTTCCTCTCTGAAATCAATAAAAACATACTATTTTTTTTAAAAAAATCAATGGAAAAATATCCTCGGGCGAGGATTTAAAAATAATAATAACAGCCCTAACCGGTGTGGCTCCGTGGATAGAGCGTCGGCCTGCGGACCGAAGGGTCCCGGGTTCGATTCCCGGTCGAGGGCATGGACCTTGGTGGCGGGCACATCCCCGGTAGGGGGGCGTGCAGGAGGCGGCTGATGGATGTTTCTCTCTCGTCGATGTTTCTGACTCTCTGTCCCTCTCCCTTCCTCTCTGTAAAAAAAATCAATAGAATATATTTTAAAAAATAAATAAAAATAATAATAACAGCTCTCTCTCGTTGGCATTAGGAGAGAGAAACGTTTTAAACGTTAATTTTACTTCTTTAGCAACGCTTTTCGGTTCGCAACAAAACCCAGCGTCGGGGGGCAGCAATGGAGAGGGAAAAGTTTTCAGGAGAATCAATGCCACGTCTTTAGCTCCGGAGTTCCGGCCAAGTTCACGGTGACAGATTTTTATCCCGTGAAAAATTCAGCGTCTAAAATTAACCAGGCCCCAGGAGGGGCTCCCCGCTATGGCATTTTTATTGATCGTTACTGAACATCATCCGGAAAAACAGGGTCAGCCGTGGTATTTTTAACGCCGGACCGGGAGACGGGACATAATGTGGCCGCAGATGTCAAAACGGTAACACCTCGCTCCCCGGTTTGAGCTGATTAAGAAGAATGAGATCTTTCCGAACGCAGGAAGAGACAAGAAGAAGGAAAGGAAAAGGAAAAAAATGTGATTGATGTGTGAAGGCAGAATCAGGCATGTGCTTCTTTTTCTGTTTTTTATTTTATTTTTTTAAATGGTTTTTTAGAAAAATAGGTATTTTATTGATTTTTTTACAGAGAGGAAGGGAGAGGGAGAGAGAGTCAGAAACATCGATGAGAGAGAAACATCCATCAGCCGCCTCCTGCACGCCCCCCACTGGGGATGTGCCCGCAACCGAGGTCCATGCCCTTGACCGGAATCGAACCCGGGACCCTTCAGTCCGCAGGCCGACGCTCTATCCACTGAGCCACACCGGCTAGGGCTATTTTTTAGGAAAATATTTATTATGGAAAGAAAAACAAGCTATTCTTTTTTAAAAAAAATGCATGAATATTGATTTCAGAGAGGAAGGCAGAGGGAGAGAGAGAGATAGAAACATCCATGATGAGAGAATCTTGGATCGGCTGCCTCCTGCACGCCCCCTGCTGGGCATCGAGCCCGCCATCCAGGCCGTTGACCGGGAGTCGAACCCGGGACCCTTCAGTCTTCAGGCCGACGCTCTATCCACTGAGCCACACCAGCCAGGGCAGGCCAGGCCTCTTCGTCTTTAGACTCATACACATCGGCTAAAATCTACCCCAAGACGATGCTGGTTGGGTGGGGGGGCTGTAGGGTGCCGAGTTGAAGGACATTTGGGGAGGAGTCGGGGGTTGGGGGGCTCCCTGGCAGAGTTCAGGGGTCGTCCTGCATGTTGTGGGTGATCCAAACGCAGTCTGCGAATGAGACATACCCCAATGTCAGGCCCTGGCCCGTGCGGCCCCCGGCGTGGGGTTTGTCGATAAAGTTTTATTGAGACACAGCGATGAGCGTTTGTTGGCCTCTATCCGGGGGCCGCCAGCGTTCCCACTCGGTGGGAAGGTTGAGTTGTTGCAAGAGACACTTTTGGCAACAAAATAAAGTGTTGCAAGCCGAATTATCGAGACACAGTTTGCCCACTCTGGTTTAAAGGTTTTTTTTTGTGTTTTTTTTTTTTTTTTGTGTGTGTGTGTGTGTGTGTTTAAATATACATGGAGTGGCCAGATGATGGTGATCTCTGAACGCATAACCATCCGGCCGCTCCGTGTCCGTCCTATAGAATAAAAGGCTAATATGCAAATGGTCCCCTCGACCGGGAGTTCGACCAGCAGGCAGGCCGGCCAACCGCCCATATACCCTCCCCCTGGCCAGGCTGGCCGGACCCCACCCATGCACGGATTCATGCACCAGGCCTCATATATATATATATATATATATATATATATATATACACACACACACACACACACACTGAGTGGCCAGGTTATTATGCGTTCAGAGATCATCATCATCTGGCCACTCCGTGTATATTTTAAAAATAAATAATAGCATATTTTTCTTTCAATAATAAAGATTTTTTTTAAAAATGACTGACAAATATGAAGGAAAAAAAACAACCCCAGAATAACATGTTTTCCCCGGCTGGTGTGGCTCAGTGGTTGAGCGTCGACCCAGGAACCAGGAGCTCCCGGGTTCGATTCCCGGTCAAGGGCACATGCCCGGGTTGCAGGTTCCGTCCCCAGCCAGTAGGGGGCGTGCAAGAGGCAGCCGATGCATGATTCTCTCTCCTCATTGATGTTTCTCTCTCTCTCTCCCTCTCCCTTCTCGCTCTGAAATCAATAAAAGAATGTATTCTTAAAAAAAATGCACCTAAACCTTAATCAATAAAGGAATTAAAAAATAAATAAAAATAGAAAGTGGTAAAAAAAAAATGCACTTAAAAAAATAATAGCAAGATGAAATTAACATGTGAAGATGCAACTTAGAGACGTCGCCGGTTCTTTTAATAAACAAGGGACGTCCCTCCATCCGCCCCACGTTGACAGACAGACGTCTGGGGAGAGGGAGAGGGGGTTAGAGGTCACTCGTCATTAATATTCCGGGGCCATTGGGGTGTCCTGGGCACTTCGTGGGGACCCCCCACGGGCCCAGTGCCTCCTCCTCCGAGCTTGCCACGGAGACCATTAATTTTTCATGGTTCCCTCTCTCCCACGGCGGGGACCCCGGGCCCATGAATAAATGATGTCCACGGGCAGGGATTCCTCCAGGCCTGGCCCATCCACACATTCCCCCCTCTCTCCGCCTTTCCTGGATCCTCTCCCGTCCGGAATACAAAATATGCCATTCTTTACAAAATAAAATAAAAAAAAAAAAAAAATTAAAATATGTTTTTATTGATTGCAGAGAGAGGAAGGGAGAGGGAGAGAGAGAAACTTGAATGGTGTGAATCATGCATCAGCCGCCTCCTGCCCGCCCCCTGCTGGTTGGGGAGGGAACCTGCAACCCGGGCACGTGCCCTTGACCGGGAATCGAACCCGTGACCTCCTGGTTCCTAGGTTGACGCTCAGCCACTGAGCCACAGCAGCCGGGAAAATCATGCTATCTTTTTATTATTATTATTAAAAAAATAATTTATACACGGAGTGGCCAGATGACAATGATCTCTGAACGCATAATAATTTGGCCACTCAGTGTGTGTATATATATATATATTAGAGGCCCGGTGCATGAATTCGTCCATGGGTGGGGTCCGGCCAGCCTGGCCAGGGGGAGGGGACGTGGGCGGTCGGCCGGCCTGCCTGCTGGTCGAACTCCCGGTCGAGGGGACCATTTGCATATTCGCCTTTTATTCTATAGGATAGACACGGAGTGGCCGGATGATGATGCGTTCAGAGATCATCATCATCTGACCACTCCGTGTCTATTTCTATTGATTTCAGAGAAAAATGGAGAGGGAGAGAGAGAGAAACATCCATGAGGAGAGAGAATCATGGACCGGCCGCCTCCCGCACGCCCCCCGACTGGGGACCCAGCCCACAACCCGGGCGTGTGCCCTTGACCGGGAATCGAACCCGTGACCTCCTGGTTCCTAGGTCGGCGCGCTAACCACTGAGCCACACTGTCCGGGCAGAACCTGCTACGCTTTAGCTTTTCAAAACCTGACCCCCTTGTCCTGCCCGTGGGGGACGTGGGTACCCATCTCAGGAGTAAAGACATTTCCCTATATAGCCACGCGCGCGTGTATGGTGGATACAGGGATTCATCTATTTTTTTTCAGTCCTGGGCACCCCCAAAAAATCTCATTCCCCCCCTTAACCCTTTTAGCACCCAGTGACACAGTGACACCCCATAAAATACCTGTTTGTGCGGCTCATTTAAAAACAAAAAACAAAAAAACAGGCTCTAGCCGGTGTGGCTCAGTGGGTAGAGCATCGGCCTGCGGACTGAAGGGTCCCGGGTTCGATTCCGGTCAAGGGCATGGACCTGGGTTGCGGGCACATCCCCAGTGGGGGGCGTGCAGGAGGCAGCTGATGGATGTTTCTCTCTCTCATCATCGATGTTCCTGGCTCTCTCTCCCTCTCCCTTCCTCTCTGTGAAAAATCAATAAAATGTATTTTAAAAATAAAAATAAAAATACATTTAAAAATCAGGACGTTTGGGGGTGTCCCCATGAAACCCCCCGACGTCCCATCCGCCTTCGAGGATACACTCGACGGCTTTGCTTTTATGTCCGACGTGGCCCGATTTTAAACACACACACCACACACACGCTCTATGCACAACCCTCTAGATTCTCAACGTGTATTATTATTTTTTTTTCCATTTTCTCTCTCTCCTTGTGTAGAGAGAGCAGGGGGCGGGGAAAAAATATCCTTAGCCTTTTAATGGGGTGTTAGAT
>JAJQQW010000001.1:2574904-2634904 GCA_025583905.1 Ia io
GTCCCGGGTTCGAGTCCAGTCGAAGGCACGCAGCTCGGTTGCAGGCACATCCCCGGCCCAGGGCTTGGTCTGGTCACGTGCAGGAGGCAATCGACCAGTCGATGTGTGTCTCTCTCACGTGGATATTTCTCTCTCTCTCTCCCACGCTCTCTAAAAACCAATGGAAAAACATCCTCGGGTGAGGATTAAAAAAATAATAAAATAAAAAAAGACCTTAAACCCACGCAGTGACTAAATCAAAAATGTGTCCCCGTCGAGCGTAGAACTGCGTGCAAGGTCTCAGACGGAAGGCCGGGGGGAGGGTGGGTGGGTGGGACGAGATTAACGGAAGACCTTGTAGGCATCTATGCCGTCCGTGGTCGGCAAACCGCGGCTCGCGAGCCACAGGCGGCTCTCTGGCCCCTTGAGGGTGGCTCTTCCACAAAACACCACGGCCTGGGCGCGTCTGTGTTGAAGAAGTGGCATTAGAAGAAGTTTAAGTTTAAAAAATGTGGCTCTCCAAAGAAATGTCAATCGTTGAACTGTTGATATTTGGCTCTGTGGACTAGTGAGTTTGCCGACCACTGCTTCTATGCATCACCCATGGATACAGAGAAATGGGGGGGTGAGGGCCTGGAGGGGTGGAGGGGAGATGGGAAGTGGGGGACGGCTGTAATACTCTCCACAATAAAGACTTTTTAAAATAATAATCTATACTAATGAAAGCGTAATATGCTAATTAGACGGCCGAGGCAGAGGCGGTTAGGGGCGATCAGGCTGGCAGGGGAGCAGTTAGGGGCAAGAAGGCCAGCAGGGGAGCAGTTAGGGGCGATCAGGCCAGGAGGGGAACAGTTAGGGGTGATCAGGCTGGCAGGGGAGCAGTTAGGGAGCAATCAGGCTGGCAGTGGAGCAGTTAGGGGGTGACAAGGCCAGCAGGGGAGCAGTTAGGGGGTGATCAGGCTGGCAGGGTAGCAGTTAGGGGCGATCAGGCCTGCAGGGGAGCAGTTAGGGGCGATCAGGCCAGCAGGGGAGCAGTTAGGGGCGATCAGGTAGGCAGGCAGGCACGTGAGCAGTTAGGAGCCAGCGGTCCCAGATTGTGAGAGGGACGTCTGACTGCCGGTTTAGGCCCGATCCCACAGGGTCCCGGATTAGAGAGGGTGCAGGCCAGGCTGAGGGACCCCCCCACTCCACTGGGCACAAATTTTGTGCACCAGGCCTCTAGTCCTATCTAATAAAAGCCTAATATGCTAAGTGTCTGGTCATCTGGTCGGCTGTTCAACCAATCAAAACGTAATATGCTAATGATATGCTAAGGCCGCTCAACCGCTCGCTATGACGTGCACTGACCACCAGGGGGCAGACGCTCCGACCAGTAGGTGAGCTTGCTGCTGGGGTCTGGCCGATCGGGACTGAGCGAGATGGGCCGGACATGCCCTGGAGCCCTCCCGCGTCCCTCCCTGGCCCCGATCGTGCACCGGTGGGGTCCCTCTGCCTGGCCTGCACCCTCTCGCAATCTGGGACCCCTCGGGGGATGTCGGAGAGCCGGTTTCAGCCCGATCCCGCAGGCCAGGCCCAGGGACCCCACTGGTGCATGAATTCGTGCACGAGGCGGGCGTCTAGTAATTTAAGAGAAAAGAACAATCGTCCCAGCCCGAGGACTCTTCTGTCCTAGGTCTGTCTCCTCCCCGTTTTGACTTCTCCCAGAAGTCAGGAAATCAAGATTTCTAAGAGCGATGCCCGGTTCATTTTCCCCCCCCACAGCCCTTGCCGAGTGTCTGTCTGAGCCCATGAATCTGGGGACGTCTCAGGCTGCGAATGCTGACACGTCCGGCGGCTTAGAAACTGCGTGGATACGTTCTAAGGATCCGAGGGGCTGCTTTCCTGACAGGAAAACTAATTTCATGTTTTTATTCATCGTGCGGGAGAGGGGAGAGGGGAGAGGGAGGGCTCGGCTCAGAGGCTCCGTCTCGAAGCTGCAATGAAAGCAGACAGCCCAGCCTTTGCCGGTGCGGCTCAGTGGATAGAGCATCGGCCTGCGGACGGAAGGGTCCCGGGTTCGATTCCCGGTCAAGGGCACAGGCCCGGGTGGTGGACTTGATCCCCAGTGGGGGGGCGTGCAGGAGGCAGCTGATCCATGATTCTCTCTCATCATGGATGCTTCTATCATTCTCTCTCTGCCTCTCCCTTTCTCTCTCTCAATCAATAAGAAATATTTTTTAAAAAAGAAAGAAAAAATCGATGGAGTCTGGCTAGGGTGGCTCAGTGGTTGAGGTCACCAGTTTGATTCCTGGTCAAGGGCACAGGCCCAGGTTGCGGGCTCGATCCCCAGTAGGGGGCGTGCAGGAGGCAGCCGATCTGTGATTCTTTCTCATTATCGATGCTCCTCTCTCTCTCTCTCTCTCTCTCTCTCTCCCCCCTCTCTGAAATGAATCTACACTAATAAAATCAATCTACACTAATTTGCAAGATGCAAATTGAACGTACCTTCGCGCCTCCCACCAGCCAATCAGCAGTGAGTATGCAAATGAACCCACCAAAGATGGCAGGTTAATTTGCATACACAGGCCTCTTGCACCCCAGCTGCTCCGGGCCTCTGGGCAGCGTGGGAAGGCGGAAAGGCGGATCCGGGCCAGAGCGAAGGTGGTGCCAGCAGCCAGGGGCACGAAGGCCAGTTCTTTTTTTGCTTTCAAATATATTTTATTGATTTTTTTCAGAGAGGAAGGAAGAGGGACAGAGAGTCAGAAATATAGATGAGAGAGAAACATCCATCAGCTGCCTCCTGCACGCCCCCTAATGGGGATGTGCCCACAACCAAGGTACATGCCCTTGGCCGGAATCGAACCCGGGACCCTTCAGTCCGCAGGCTGATGCTCTATCCACTGAGCCACACCGGTTTTGGCAGGAAGGACCATTCTTGCACGAATATTCGTGCATCGGGCTTCTAGTAAAAAAAAATATATATTTATTTATCTATTTATTTTAAAATATATTTTTATTGATTTCAGAGAGGAAGGGAGAGGGAGAGAGAGAGACAGAAACACCCATGATGAGAGAGAATCACGGACCGGCTGCCTCCTGCACGCCCCCTACTGGGGGATCGAGCCTGCAACCTGAGCATGTGCCCTTGACCGGGAATCGAACCCTGACCTCCTGGTCCCAAGTCGACACTCAACCACTGAGCCACGCCGGCTGGGCTAGTAAAATATATATTTAAAGAAAGTAAACGGTTAAACAAGAACAACACCCCAGCCCTGACCGGTGTGGCTCAGTGGATAGAGCGTCGGCCTGCGGACGGAAGGGTCCCGGGTTCGATTCCCGGTCAAGGGCATGTACCTTGGTTGCGGGCACATCCCCAGGTGGGGGGCGTGCAGGAGGCAGCTGTTCGATGTTTCTCTCTCGTCGATGTTTCTAACTCTCTATCCCTCTCCCTTCCTCTCTGTAAAAAAATCAATAAAATATTAATAATAAAAAAAAACAACCCCCCAAAACTATCCCCCGGCATTTGCTGAATGACACAGGCCTGGCTCCGTGCAGAGGGACACAGCGGGGAGGCAGGCAAATTCACAGTATATCCACGCACACGTCTCCCTCCCGGATGCCTCCCCCCGTGCGCCGAGCAGGACTCCAATCAGAAAAGCTAAGAGCATGTTTAATTGATCAGCCCTGGCCTTTGAAGGGAAGGAGGAGGAGGGACATGTCCTTAGGGCCGCGGAGCTGTGATCTTGGGAGAAATCCCCTCTCTGCTCAGCGGCTTTGACAATTCTGTCTTCGCGGCCCACGGGGAGGGAGCTGAACTGTCAATGACTCGTCCCGGCCGGCCGGGGTCCTCGGTAGGCCTCTCAAGAATTGATTTCAGAGAGGAAAGGAGAGGGAGAGAGAGAGAGAAACATCCATGACGAGAGAGAATCATGCACCGGCTGCCTCCTGTGTGCCCCCTACTGGGGATCGAGCCCGCAACCCCGGGCATGTGCCCTTGACTGGGAATCGAACCGTGACCTCCTGGATCCTAGGTCGACGCCCAACCACGGAGCCACGCCGGCCGGGCTGAGATTTTCGTTTGGGGTCAGCGAGATTGAGGGAGGAAGGTCGTGGGGAGGGTCCAAGGCGGAAGTCCTCAGAAATGGCCCCTCAGAAAGCCTATCTCGAAAGGTCTTTTGTTGCCTTGGCCACTAGGGAGCTCCCTGGGATTTTTTAAAAAACAAAAATGAAACAAGAAAAGCAATTATTTGGCGCATTTGGGCACAGTGGGCTGTAGCCATAGGCATCGATACTAATAATAGAGGAATATGCAAATTGTCCGGGACGCCTTCAGAGTAACGACCAAACAGCAGGCTGCGTGGGGCAACCAGGCTGGCGGGGGGCGGGTAACCAGGCGGGCAGAAGGGGGGGGCAATTGGGGGCAACCAGGCTGGCAGGGGGGACAGTTAGGGGCGATCAGGCCGGCAGGCAGAGGTGGTTAGGGGTGATCAGGCTGGCAGGGGGGAGCAGTTAGGGGCAATTAGGCAGGCAGGCAGGCAGGTGAGCAGTTAGGAGCCAGCAGTCCCGGATTGTGAGAGGGTGCGGGCTGGGCTGAGAGGACCCCTCCATCCCCCCATGCACGAATTTCATGCACCAATCCTCTAGTCTAAGAATAATTCTAAGCACCTTAGCTGGTGTGGCTCAGTGGATAGAGCGTCGGCCTGCAGACCGAAGGGTCCCGGGTTCGATTCCAGTCAAGGGCACGTACCTCGGTTGCAGTCTCCTCCCTGGCCCGGGTCCTGGTCGGGGCGCGTGCAGGAGGCAACCCATTGATGTGTCTCTCTCACATCAATGTTTCTGTCTCTCCCTCTCTCTTCCACTCTCTCTAAAAAATCAATGGAGCCAAAACCGGTTTGGCTCAGTGGATAGAGCATCAGTCTGTCCGATAGAGCTGCCTCCTGCAACTCCCCCACTGAGAACGGAGCCCACAACCCAGGCATGTGCCCTTGACCGGGAATCGAACCCTGACCTCCTTGTTCCTATAGGTCGACGCTCTAACCACTGAGCAGCACCGGCCAGGGCCAGAAGCTGTGTTTTGATGCAAAAATTGACCACGGCCTGCCCTCCCTCACAGTCACGCCAGCTGGCCGTCACGGGGACCGACCTCGGGATGAGGTCACACGCAGGCCCTGGCATTCCCGGCCTCGGCGATTCGTCACGGATCCATCCACCGATGAGCGAGGAACCAACGATGTTGCTTTGCCACCATCATCTTGATGAAGGTAGAGACTGAGTGGCCAGATGGAGAGGATCTCTGAACGCATCATCATCGGGCCACTCCGTGTCTGTCCTATAGAATAAAAGGCTAATATGCAAATGGTCCCCTCGACCGGGAGTTCGACCAGCAGGCAGGCCGGCCAACCGCCCACGTCCCCTCCCCCTGGCCAGGCTGGCCGGACCCCACCCATGCACGGATTCATGCACCGGGCCTCTAATATACACACACACACACACACACACACACACACACACACACACACACACACACACTGAGTGGCCAGATGATTATGCGTTCAGAGATCATCATCATCTGGCCACTCCGTGTGCATCATCGAAGGGTGAATACCAGATGGGCTATTAACCGGCCCGATTAGCATAATCCGAGGTGATAAATCATTCGTTAACAGTTCCGGGGACGGCGTGGAGGATTTTATGAGACAATAACTACCCGTTTGATGAGCAATTAGCAACACGTTTGGAAAGAAGGAGAGAGAAGCCAGCGATCTGATTTAGTGGGTTGTGCTGGTGGGTCATCGTACAATCTTTTTTCTTTTAGATAGACACCGAGTGGCCCGATGATGATGATGATCTCTGAACGCATAATGATCTGGCCACTCGTGTGTGTGTGTGTGTGTGTGTGTGTGTGTGTGTGTGTATATTATATATTAGAGGCCCGGTGCATGAATCCGTGCATGGGTGGGGTCCGGCCAGCCCGTCCAGGGGGAGGGGACGTGGGTGGTGGGCCGGCCTGCCTGCTGGTCGAACTCCCGGTCGAGGGGACCATTTGCATATGAGCCTTTTATTCTATAGGACAGACACGGAGTGGCCAGATGCTTATGCGTTCAGAGATCATCCTCATCTGGCCACTCGGTGTGTGTATTTTTTATTGATTTATAGGAATGGAGAGAGAGAGAGAGAGAGAGACAGAAACATCCAGGAGGAGAGAGAATCATGGACCGGCTGCCTCCTGCACGCCCCCCACTGGGGATGGAGCCTACAACCCGGGCCTGTGCCCTTGATCGGAATCGAACCCGGGACCCTTCAGTCCGCAGGCCGACACTCTATCCACTGAGCCACACCAGCGATGGGTAAAATATATTTTTATTGAATTCAGGGAGGAAGGGAAAGGGGGAGAGAGAGAGAGAGAAAGAGAGAGAGAGAGAGACAGAAACATCCACGAGAGAGGGAATCATGGACCAACTGCCTCCTGCACGCCCCCCACTGGGGACCGAGCCCCCAGCCCGGGCATGTGCCTTTGACCGGAATCGAACCCGGGACCCTTCCGTCTGCAGGATGGCACTCTATCCACTGAGCCACACCGGTCAGGGCCCAAAACAATTCTTTACCAGTTTGCATGTTTTTTTTTACGTCAACAGCACAAACCCAACTAGGGGAGCCTGGGGGCTGGGAGGCTGGGGGGACCCTTACCCAGAGACACACAGAAAGAGGGGGGGTCAGGGTCCCTCCAGCTGCTCCGGACCCTCAGGACCAAGCCGGCTGCCTCCTCTTTTGTCTGCGCTGTGGGCAGGGGCTGAATTTAAACCGAACGTCATTAGTGGAGGCTGAGGTGTCCCTCGGGGGGCGTTGAGACTGATTCAGGGCGACCCCAAGCCGGGGTGAGGGTGGGGGTGGGGGTTGGGGGGAGGGGATGGGGGTACCCTTGGGTGCCCATCTGTCACTAACACACACACACACCTCATGGGGTAGAGGGAGAGGCCACCGACATAAACAGGCAATGTGGGTAGCTGTAAAAAAAAAAAACCAAAAAATAAAAATAAAATAATAATAACCAAAGGAAGAATCTCTTAAATTTTAAGAACAGCTTGGGGGGGACCTGGAGAGCTACATGCTGAGTGAAATAAGCCGTTCCGGGAAAGACACGCACCCCAGGATCTCGCCCCTACGTGGAATCGAATGAATAATAATAATAATAATAATAATAATAAAATACAGCGATGGCCCTGGCTGGTGTGGCTCAGTGGACAGAGCGTCGGCCTGCGGACGGAAGGGTCCCGGGTTCGATTCCCGGTCAAGGGCACAGGCCGGGGTTGTAGGCTTGATCCCCGGTGTGGATGGTGCATGATTCTCTCTCTCTTCATGGATATTTCTACCTCTCTCTCTTTTCCTCTCTGAAATCCACACACACACACACACACACACACAAAGTATTTAACGCTAAATAAATAAATTATTTTAAAAAAAATAAGGATAAAATAAACAGATGGGCGGAGTGGCTATTTCTACCTCTCTCTCTCTTTTCCTCTCTGAAATCCACACACACACACACACACAAAATGTATTTATAAATAAATAATTTTTAAAAAATAAGGATGAAATAAACGGATGGACGGAGTGGACCCGGAGACGTGGAACAGGGGGAGGAATCTCAGAGGGAAGGCGGGGGTGGGGTGGGGGGAAAGAGATTAACCAAAGGCCTTGTATGCATATATGCATGACCCTGTGGACCCAGACAATAGGGTGTTGGGGGCTTGGGGAAGGGGGGGGGGGACGGGGGGCGGAGCGGGCTGAAGGGGGTCAACGGGAGGGAAAATGGGGCGGGGAGGGGGCATCTGTAATACTTTCAACAATAAAGATTATTATTATTTTTTTTTTTTAAAGGCTCAATAGAAACACCAGAGCCGTCGGAGACAGCGGGGGAAGCCATGTGGCTGGCTCCCCGAGGCGCGCGCGCGCGCGCAGGACCCGGGCACAACAGGTAGTTGATAATCTGGCATTTCCTCCCTCGCCCGGAGATGGAAAAAAAAAATAATTTTTTATTCATCGCTCCCTCTGCACCTGGTGATGGATGTGGGGGCTGCTTCACCTCCCCCCCCCCCCCCCCCCCCCCCCCGCCAGGCGCGAGAGAGTCATAACTATTTCTCTCTCTCTGTCTCTCTCTCCACCCTCCTCCCCGCCCGTCCGTCCGGAGACGAAGCTGTCCGCGTTTCATTTACATTTCAATCTCGGCCTCATGAATGTAAAAAAACCCGGGCTGCAAATTAATAACAGGGACAGGACGAGGTGGCCCGGGAGTGGAGAGAGAGTAGAGAGAGAAAGCGGGGGGGGGGGGGGGGAGTTGGGGAGGTTGGGGAGGACCCGTGCCACCTCCGCCTCCCCATCCCGGGGGCCGTGCGCTTTTACGCGCGCGCGCGCGCGCGTGCCATTGTGTTCCGCGCGGGGCGGCCTCATTTATCGGCCTCGATGAATGACATCGGAAGGGCCTAGACGGAGTGACACAAATGTATTTCGGTCCCCCAGCGCCCCCAGGATATTGTCCTACAGCAGGGCGGGGGGAGCGGGGGGGGGGGGGGGGGCGATTTGTCTGGGGAGGGGATTTCGTTACTATGAAACATTCAAATGGTTTCTGTGGCGAGGGCGCAGCGGCCGAATGTAATTTTGTTTCTCATTGGGGGCAGCGGGTATGAAAAGGAGAAAAAAAAGAATGGGCTGTCGGACAGCGGGGTGCGGGGAGCGGAGATGAGCGATGTCCCCAAAGGTCTGTCCCTCAAGGCCGGCTCGTGGCGGAGGGGAGGGGGTCCCCGAGGCATACGCAGTGGGCACACCCCCTGCCCATCAGTCCGGACGTCCGTCGGCCCATCCGTGGGTGACCCCCCCCACCGCCCCCGCGCGCCCGCCCTTCCTGTGAGAACCGCTAACCTTAAACCAACTTGCAGCAAAGCTCTGGCGAGGCTGCCAATCACCCCGGAGAAAAACCCCATTTCTATCGATTCCCGCTGTCGGCGTGATGTATGGCTTCATTTGACCGTAATTGAGAATTAGTGGGGGAATTAACAGGAATGAACACCGCCCTCCACCCCGCACCCCGCTCCGCGCGCCGGGTTCTGTGCGCACTAAGCACTGGGGCAATTTGTCAAGATGAAGAGAGGCGCTTGGGCGCTCGCGGGGTTCCACGGGGTCCCCCTCCTCTAATTGAATTTGGGCGGGACGCGGGAATGAATTGGACGCGCGGGGAGGTTGGGCATAGGGTCCGGGGTGGGGGCAGGGAGCCCCGTGCCGCTGGGGAGGCCTCCCGCTCCGCGCGCCCCTGTGCGCGCCCCTGTCCGTGCGCCTCCCCAACACCCCCCCCCCCCCCGCCCGCGGCCCCGTCCGCGCGCCCCTGTCCCCAGTGCGCAGCGAGGCGCGCGGGTGGAGGTTCCCGCAGCCGGAGAACGGATCCCGGCCCCTTCGGAGGGCGATGCGTGAAGGAGACGAGGTCTCCTGCCGTCTGGAGGCCTCCAGACCAAGTTCTGAAAATGGACTCCCTTGTCGGCCACCACCAACCTCACGGCTAAAGTCAACACGCAGAAGCGCACGCGTTAGGGGACGGACTCTGGGGAGCGGGGCGGGGTTGGGGTGGGGGGTCCCCGCTGTTTTCAGGGTCATTCGCTCCTGGGGAGCTGCGTGCGATCGATTGCCATTCTCCACCACCACCGCGCCCCCCCCCCCCCGCCACGCCCAGCGAGTGAGCGCGCGGGAGACCCCCCTGCACCTGCGCGTGTGTCCACCAAGAGGCCTTTGAGATGCAAAGCAGGTGCCCGGCGGGTCTTGGGGTCTCCAGCCCCGCCCCCTCTCTCCTGATTTTGCATATTGAAAGCCAGGCTCCTCAAGGAGGATCCTTGTTTTGTGGTTATTGTTAATCCTCACCCCAGGATATTTTTCCATGGATTTTTAGAGAGCATGGAAGAGAGAGAGAGAGAGAGACAGAGACAGAGAAACACATGGATTGGGGTGCCTCCTGCACAGGCCCCCCCCCCCCCCCCCCCCCCCCGGGGCCTGCACCCTTCTGTGCCTGCCCTTTGACTCCGGAAATCAAACCCAGGACCCTGAGGCCGGCTGCTCTACCCACTGAGCCATACCGGCCGGGTCCACAAGGACGGCTAAGGTTGGAACCCCCATCTCTTACCCTTGGAGGCGGCCAGGGAGAGGTCTGGGGAGCAGGATGCTGAGGGACATAAGCCAGCCCGAGGCAGACACCCATCCCGTGACCTCACTCCTGCGTGGAATCGAATGAACAAAATGGATCGACCGACACAATAAGACCGGAGGCGGGGAGGCATGGGACAGGCGGACGTACGGTCGGTGTGGGGTTCGAGGAATCGGGACGAGAGAAACCAAAAGCGTGTATACACTTCCTAGAGGTCCAGTGCATGAATTCCTGCCTGGGTGGAGGGGTTGGGGGTCGGCCCCCAGGGGGAGGTTGGATGTGGGAGCGCACTTGACCACCAGGGGGCAGCTCCTGCGTTGAGAGCCGTCTGCCCCCTGGTGGTCAGTGCGTGTCATAGCAACCGGTCGACCAGTAGTTAGGCTTTTATATACACGGAGTGGCCAGATGATGATGACCTCTGAACGTATAATAATCTGGCCACTCCGTGTGTGTGTGTGTGTGTGTGTGTGTGTGTACATACATATATATATTAGAGGCCCGGTGCATGAATTCGTGCATGGGTGGGGTCCGGCCAGCCTGGCCAGGGGGAGGGGACGTGGGCGGTTGGCCGGCCTGCCTGCTGGTCGAACTCCCGGTCGAGGGGACCATTTGCATATGAGCCTTTTATTCTATAGGATAGACACGGAGTGGCCCGATGATGATGCGTTCAGGGATCATCATCATCTGGCCACTCCGTGTATATATTGATTTCAGAGAGGAAGGGAGAGAGAGAGGTAGAAACGTCCATGATGAGAGAGAATCACGGATCGGCTGCCTCCTGCACGCCCCCGACTGGGGATGGAGCCCGCACCCCGGGCATGTGCCCTTGACCCCGGGCATTGAACCGTGACCTCCTGGCTCCTAGGTCGATGCTCAACCCCTGAGCCACACCGGGTCCCTTTGCAATCAGGGGCCTGGGCACCCTCATTTCTGTTCGGCTCCCGGGCGCACAAGACGAAGGTTTCTCGTCTCAGCCGCCCAGGAAGCCGGAACGGCTTTTAAAAAAAAAATAAAAAATAAAAAAGCACTTATTCCCATTCTTAATACCGCACCTGTATTTGGGCCCCCGGAGAAGCTGAGAGAATATGTTGTGAGACTAGCCATCCATCCATCGTCGGATGAATTCCTCCAACAGCCGGTGGGGTCTTTAGCGGCTTTTCATTACAGTTTGGAAAAAAAAAAAAAATGAAAAAAGAGAGAGAGAGAGAGAGAGAGAACGGCGGTTCCTGTTCGCGGCGTCGGCGCCCTCGGCCGGGTGACGGCTGCGGTGATTAATCCGGGATTCCGGGATTGATTTCGGGAGCCGCGGCTCATACATATGGAGCAGGGCCGCGCTCCGCCGATGTCTCCATTTATTTTATGAAAATGGAGATCGAGGGAGCATCCATAACGCGAGATGGTGCCTCGCACACGCGGGTGGGTGACCGACATCCGTCACCTGCCCCATGAAGGGGACACGGGTTTGCTGAGTTTGGCCCAAACCGGGGATGGGAGGGGGCGAAGTGGGGGGGACGCTCCTGATGCAATTGGATCCGTATATGTATTGGGTCCAGCCAGCCAGGCTCAGCGGTTGAGCGTCGACCTGGGAACCAGGAGGTCCCGGGTTCGATTCCCGGTCAAGGGCACATGCCCGGGGTTGCGGGCTCCATCCCCAGTAGGGGGCGTGCAGGAGGCAGCCGATCCGTGATTCTCTCTCCTCATGGATGTTTCTCTCCCTCCCTCCCTCTCCTTTTTTCTCTGAAATCAATAATAAATTAAAAAAAAAATCCTATGAATAAAAGGCTAATATGCAAATTGACTGAATGGCTGAATGCCGGTTGTTATGACGTGCACTGACCACCAGGGGGCAGACGCTCAAAGCGGGAGCTCACCCCAGCCCGCAGGCCCCAGGCCAGCTACGACGGATGCCAATGGGGGTCCCCCGATTGCCCCATCGGTCACCCCACAGATAGGCCCTGATCGCCAGCCAGGACTAGGGACCCTACCTGTGCACGAATTTCATGCACCGGGCCTCTAGGGTATATATATTTTAAGAAATACAAAACACATAGGGTTTAGCCATCCTACCATGGAGAGAGCATTGGCCTGCAGACTGAAGGGTCCCGGGTTCGATTTCGGTCAAGGACACATACCCGGGTTGCAGGCTCGATCACCACTGGGGGGGGGGGTGTCCCTCAGCCCAGCCTGCACCCTCTCCAATCTGGGACCCCTCGGGGGATGTCCGACTGCCGGTTTAGGCCCGATCCCTCTCACAATCCAGGACTGCTGGCTCCTAACCACTCGCCTGCCCACCAGCCTGATCGCCCCCTAACCGATCCCGTGCCAGCCTGATTGACACCTAACTGCTCCCCGGCCGGATCGATCGCCCACAACTGCCCTTCCCTGCAGGCCTGGTCGCCCCCAACTGCCCTGCCCTCGGCCTGGCCGGCGATCATGGCCTATGTGGGGGTGGGGGGGTGGGCAGCAGGGGGGAGGGACCGCGGGAGGTAGGATATGGGAGTGCACTGACCACCAGGGGGCAGCTTGTGCATTGAGCGCCTGCCCCCTGGTGGTCAGTGCGCGTTATAGCGACCGGTCGGTTGGTTGTTCTGGTCGCTTAGGCGTTTATGGATAGAGATTTATATTTTAAAAATACGCCGATTGGCACAGGGACCATTGGACCAAGCCCTGTTTGGGGTTTAATTTTTCACGGGGAAGGAGGGGCCTTGGAGGTGGGGTGGCGGGTGTTTCTAATCAGACCTGCTTTGTAGGGTCTTATATATGGGAAGGTCCCCAGAAGGGGGTCGGGGACCTTTACCAGCCAAATCTGGTGAATCCTCTCTCGGGCAGCGGCTGAGATGAGACAAGGGCCTGGTCGGAACATTCCGGAAGGCGGTGAGACTAAACCGGGACGCTGGCTCTGCCGTGGGTCGAGTCTCCCGATGCAGAGAAGACCCCACGTGCGCAGACTCGGAAGGATCCGACGTCAAGGAAGAGAGTCTGACGCCCGTCTGGTTCAGGTTCGAGCATTTATGGAGCGCCGACTGCATACCACACGCTGGTGTTGGGCCGGACTGGCTGGTCCCAACCTCCAGGAATGAGCAGTGTTTAAAACTTTTTTTTAGCCCTGACCGGTGTGGCTCAGTGGGTAGAGCGTCGGCCTGCGGACGGAAGGGTCCCGGGTTCGATTCCGGTCAAGGGCATGGACCTGGGTTGCGGGCACATCCCCAGTGGGGGGGCGTGCAGGAGGCAGCTGATCGATGTTTCTGACTCTCTATTCCTCTCCCTTCCTCTCTGTAAAAAAAATCAATAAAATATATTAAAATTTTTTTAAATTGATTTGAGAGAGAGAGAGAGAAAGGATGGAGGAAGAGAGAGAGAGAGAGAGAGAGAGAGAGAGAGAGGAATCAATTTGTTGTTCCACTTATTTATGAATTCATTGATTGATACTTTTTAAAAAATATGTATTTCTTTATTGATTTCATAGAGGAAGGGAGAAGGAGAGAGAGAGAGAGAAACACCCACGAGGAGAGAGAATCGTGGACCGGCTGCCTCCTGCACGCCCCCTACTGGGGATCGAGCCCACAACCCGGGCAGGTGCCCTTGACCGGGAATCGAACCCGGGACCCTTCCGTCCGCAGGCCGACGCTCTATCCACCGAGCCACACCAGCCAGGGCTTTTTTTTTTGTTGTTTGTTTTGTTTTATTTTGTTAATCCTCATCTAGGGATACTTCCCCCCCCCCCATTGATTTTTAGAGAGAGTGGAAGGGAGGGGGAATGGGCGAGAGAGAGAGAGAGAGAGAGAGAGAGAGAGAGAGAGAGACCTTGATGGGGGAGAGAGACATTGACCGGTTGCTTCCCACACGTGCCTCAACCCTTAACCAGGGGGCCAGGGAATGAGCCCGCCACCCGGGCACGTGCCCTCGACCTGGGAATCGAACCCGGGACCCTTCCGTCCGCGGGCCGGCGCTCTACCCACTGAGCCACACCGGCCAGGCCCTTCTAGGTCGTTGGGACTCCACCAACTCCCTCTGCTCCGAGCCCCCAAACAAAGAAAAACCTTTTATTTTGTTTATTCATTTATTTTATTTTATTTTTTTTACAAGCCCCCCCCTTCCCCCCCCCTTCCCCTCCGCCTTGGTGCCCCCCAGCCCCCCACCCCTCCCCAGCCCCCGCGTCTAATTTCGTTGTCGACAATTAGATACGCGGGGAAGTTTGCATAAAATAACTGTATTAGGGGGAATGCAATTTGGCCGGGTTTCCGCCAGGCTCGGAGCGGGCGCGACGCCTTAATAAAACGTGTCAGCTGAAATGAAAATACAGCCCCGGTAATTAAATCTAATTGGATCTTGTCACTTTGAATCCTCTTCGCGGTGTGTGTGTGTGTGTGTGTGTGTGTGTGTGTGTGTGTGTGTGTAGGGGGGGGGTGGTTTCCTCGGAAAGGGTCTCCCTAATTCCTTTATTGCAGGCGTCGGCGGCGGAACCTGACCCTCTTGTAAGATACTGAGACCTGGCGTGTTGGTGTGTGCGTGTGCGTGTGCGTGCGTGTGCGTGCGTGTGTCTTGTTTTGTTTATTTATTTTTATTTTTTATTTTTTTGCAAGAGGCTCTTAACCTCCAAGAGGCGGGCAGACAAAAGCGGGGAACGTGGGGTGCCCTAGCCGGTGTGGCTCAGTGGATAGAGCGTCGGCCTGCGGACGGAAGGGTCCCGGGTTCGATTCCCGGTCGAGGGCACGTGCCCAGGGTTGCAGGCTCGCTCCCCAGTGGGGGGGGGCGTGCAGGAGGCACGTGATTCTCTGTCCTCATGGATGTCTCTCTCTCTCTCTCTCTCCCTCCCTCTCCCTTCCTCTCTGAAATCAATCAATATATATATATATACACTAGAGGCCCGGTGCACGAAATTCGTGCACAGGACGGGAGGGGGTTGTCCCTCACCCCGGCCTGCACCCTCTCCAATGTGGGACCCACAGGGATCAGGCCTAAACCGGCCGTCGGACATCCCTCTCGCAATCCGGGACCCCTGGCTCCTGACCGCTCACCTGCCTGCCTGCCTGATCGCCCCTAACCACTCTGCCTGCCGGCCTGATCACCCCCACCTCCCCCCCTGCCCCCCGCTGGCCTGATTGCCCCCAATTGTGCCCCCCTGCTGGCCTGATTTCCCCTAACCGCCTCTGCCTCGGCCCCACCACCATGGCTTTGTCTGGAAGATCTCCTGGTCTAATTAGCATATTACCCTTTTATTAGTATATATATATATATATATATATGCTTTATAATAAAAGGCTAATATGCAAATGGTCCCCTCGACCGGGAGTTCGACCAGCAGGCAGGCCGGCCAACCGCCCATGTCCCCTCCCCCTGGCCAGGCTGGCCGGACCCCACCCATGCACGAATTCATGCACCGGGCCTCTAATATATATATATATATACACACACTGAGTGGCCAGATTATTATGCGTTCAGAGATCATCATCATCTGGCCACTCCATGTATATTTTTAAAGGCCCCAGCTGGTTTGGCTCAGTGGATAGAGCATCGGCCTGCAGACTGAAGGGTCCCGGGTTTGATTTCGGTCAAGGGCACGGGTGGGGGGAAGGCAACCGATCCATGTGCTTCTCAAACCCATCGATGGCTTTCCCTCTCTCTCTCCCTCTCTCTCTCTAAAATCGGTCGGGAAATTATCCTCGGGTGAGGATTAACCAAAAAGAAAATCAATGACGAGAGAGAATCATGGACCGGCTGCCTCCTGCACGCCCCCTCCTGGGGATGGAGCCCGCAACCCTGGGCATGTGTCCTCGACCGGGAATCGAACCGTGACCTCCTGGTTCCTAGGTCGACGCTCAACCACTGAGCCACGCTGGCTGGGCACCTTCCCCAGTATCTGAAGGCACCTGCAGTCTCCCATCTCAAGATCTTAATCACACTTCAGAGCGTAACTATGGGTAAACTGTTGGGTGCGGTGGGCGGGGGCCCGCAAATTAAAGTCTTCATCTACCAGCTACAGGATCCCTGACTGTGGTTTTAGACACTGGCTGTTGATCCAACGTGCAGCCTTCCAGGGCTCATTCCTTTGCTATATCCACCCCCCATCCCCGCCGCCCAGCAGGTGTCCAAAATCAAGAGACTTTTAAACATATCTATACTAATAAGAGGGTAATATGCTAATTAGACCGGACATCTTCCGGACAAAGCCACGGTGGCAGGGGCCGAGGCAGAGGCAGTTAGGGGCGATCAGGCCGGCAGGTGAGTGGTTAGGAGCCAGCAGTCCCAGATTGGTGAGGGTGCAGTCTGGGCTGTGGGGGATTCCCCCATGCACACATTTTGTGCACCAGGCCTCTAATACACACACACACACACACACACACACACACACACACACACACACACGCGCGCACGCGCGCGCGCACACACACACTGCGTGGCCATATGATGATGATCTCTGAACGCATAATCACCTGGCCACTCCGTGTACATCCTACAGAATAAAAGGCTAATTTGCAAATGGTCCCCTCGACCAGGAGTTCGACCAGCAGGCAGGCCGGCCGACCGCCCATGTCCCCTCCCCCTGGCCAGGCTGGCCGGACCCCACCCATGCACGGATTCAGGCACCGGGCCTCTAACAGTGCATGAATGCACTGAGTGGCCAGATTATTATGCGTTCAGAGATCATCATCATCTGGCCACTCCGTGTCTGTCCTATAGAATAAAAGGCTAATAGGCAAATGGTCCCCTCCACCGGGAGTTCGACCAGCAGGCCGGCCGGCCCACCGCCCATGTCCCCTCCCCCTGGACAGGCTGGCCGGACCCCACCCATGCACAAATTCATGCACCAGGCCTCAAATACATACACACCGAGTGGCCAGATGATTATGGGTTCAGAGATCATCCTAATCTGGCCACTCCGTGTAGACATATTTTTGCTCAATCCCTTCACCCTCTTTCATCCATCCCCCCCAACTCCCCTCCCGCTGACCCCTGTCCCTCCCTTCCCATGCGTCCAGACCTCTGTGTCTATATGGAAACCAGGGCCCAGGAGCCCCCCCTCTTTCCAAATACAGTGTGTGTGTGTGTGTGTGTGTGTGTGTGAGTCCACATCACCCGGGAGTAGGTCACCTTTCCCCCAAATATTTTCCAACTCGGGGCGGGGGTTGGGCCCCCCCATTTGCACCAAACGCATCCCCGCAGGCGCCGCAGGCAGCAGGGATGCGGGTGCGCAAGGGCGCGCGCGCGCACGATTCGAATTGGAAATGGAACTCCCGTCCCCTCCGCTCGCTCTCCGACCCCCCCGCCCCCCCGCTCCCCGCGATCTTTGATTCAATCTCTTCCCCGGCTCCCCCACCGCCCGCCCCCCGGCTTCTAATTTGACAATGACAAAGAGATCCGCGGCGATTTTAAATTTCATAATTTTAATCCGTCAAGCTTGACAGTTAATTACTGCCCTCGCTCACCCCGCGCCTCGCGCGCCCCTGCGCGCGCGCGCGCGCGCGCGCGCGCCCAAGATTGCGTTTTCCTCTGGATAAAATGTTTTTATTTTCCCTTCCCTGGTCCCTGCCTCACCGCCACGTGGGCCCCAGCGTGCCCCAGATGGTCTAGGGGCCCTGAATCTTTTTAATTTTTTTTAAAAAATGTCATTAAAAAAATATTTTTTATTGATTTGAGAAGGAAAGGGAGGGAGAGAAATATCAATAATGAGAGAGAATCACGGACCGGCTGCCTCCTGCACGCCCCACACTGGGGACCGAGCCCACAACCCCTGGCATGTGCCCTTGACCGGGAATCGAACCCGTGACCTCCTGGTTCCTAGGTCAACGCTCAACCACTGAGCCACACCAGCTGGGTCTGTGTTCTTTGATTGGCATCATTTTACCGTGTGCCTCCAATCCGCCCTCCCCGCTCCCCTGCCAACCCCTTAATCTCCCAATTGCATTGGTGAGCGACATCCAGCTTGGATTCGAAATGAGCGGAGCCCTGGCCGGTGTGGCTCAGTGGATAGAGCGCCGGCCTGCGGACGGAAGGGTCCCGGGTTCGATTCCCCGTCAAGGGCACGCGCCTTGGTGGCGGGCACAGCCCCAGGTGGGGGGCGTGCAGGAGGCGGCGGATCGATGCTTCTCTCTCATCGATGTTTCTAGCTCTCTGTTCCTCTCCCTTCCTCTCTTTAAAAAAAAAAAAAAAATCAATAAAATATATATTTAAAAATAAATAAAATGAAATGAGCTGGGATGTGCATGTCTGCTTGAAAGTTAACCTCCGAGGAAACATGGAGCTTTCAGGTACATTGTTGCAAAGATGGGTTTTCTTTTTCTTCTCGTTTCCATCTGTATCGCTAAAAGTATTACGTAGGCCACCCCCCTTTCTCCCCCATGGACCCCCTTTTAGCCCGCCCCAGTCCCCCTCAACCCAGGCCTGCACCCCCTATTGTCTGTGTCCACGGGTGATGCATCAATGCATCCAAGGTCTTTGGTTGCTCTCTCCCCACCCACCCTCCCTCCCCCGCCTTCCCTCTGAGGCTGGACGGTCTGTCCGATGCGTCTATGCCTCTGGGTCTATTCTGTCCATCCGTGTATTTGGTTCATTCGCGTCCACGTAGGAGTGAGGTCATGGGATACGTGTCTTTCTCTAACCGGCTTATTTCCCTCAGCATCACGCTCTCCAGGGCCCTCCGTGCCGTCTCAAAAGGGAAGAGACCCTCCTTTTTCAGGGCCGCGTAGTATTCCACGGTGTCGACATCCCACAGCTGTTTTAGCCACGCGTCTGCAGATGGGCACTCGGGCTGTGTCCGGACATCATTACATTTTTTTTTTTGGTGACAATGTTAAAACGGAAATACTCGCCCTGGCCAATTTGGCTCAGTGGATAGAGGTATCGACCTGAGGACTGAAGGGTCCCGGGTTCGATTCCGGTCAAGGGCACGTACCTCGGTTGCAGGCTCCTCCCCGGCCCGGGCCCTGGTCGGGGCACGTGCAGGAGGCCACCCATGGATGTGTCTCTCTCACATCCATGTTTCTCTCTGTCTCTCCCTCTCTCTCCCACTGTCTCTAAAAATCAATGGAAAAATATCCTCGGGTGAGGATTTCAAAAACAAAACAAAACTGAAACTCTCCATATGAGGATTGTATGGGGGAGGCCAAGCCTTTCAATATTTCACTAGAGGCCCGGGGCACAAAATTCGTGCACGGGGGGGGGAGGGGGGTCCCCTCAGCCCAGCCTGCACCTTCTCCAATCCGGGACCCCTAGGGGGATGTCCGATTGCCGGTTTAGGCCCGATCCCAACCGGCAGTAGGACATCCCTCTCACAATCCTGGACTGCTGGCTCCTAATCGCTCACCTGCCTGCCGGCCTGGTCGCCCCTAACTGCCCCTCCTAGCCGGCCTGATCGCCCCTCACTGCCTCTGTGTGCTAGACTGATCGCCTCTAACTGCCCACCTCTGCTGGCCTGGTCGCCCCAAATGCCCCCTCCCTGCCAGCCTGGTTGCTCCTAACTGCCCCCCACGCCAGCCTAGTCGCCCCTCACCGCCCCCCCCCACCAGTCTGGTCACCCCCAACTGCACCCCCCCCCCTCCAACCTGGTCACCACTAACTGCCCCCCCGCCAGCCTGGTTGCCCCCAACTGCCCCACCCCCCCATCATCCTGGTCGCCCCATGCAATCTGCTTGTTCAGTTGTTTGGTCATCCCTCACTAACCCTCCATGCCGGCCTGGTCGTAGGCAGCCATCTTGTGAGGGCGTGAGGGTTCATTTGCATATCCCCTCTTTATTCTATGGGATGCCCATGAGAGCCCTCTCCTGACTCAGGAACTGCCCCCTGGTGGTCATTGCATGTCATAGCGACTGGTCGTTCAGTCGCTTAGTCCAGTGGTCAGCAAACTCATTAGTCCGCAGAGCCAAATCTCAACAGCACAACGATTGAACTTTCTTTGGAGAGCCACATTTTTTTAAACTTCAACTTCTTCTAATGCCACGTCTTCAACACAGACGCACCCAGGCCGTGGTGTTTTGTGGAAGAGCCACACTCAAGGGGCCAGAGAGCCACCTGTGGCTCGCGAGTCGCGGTTTGCCGACCACGGGCTTAGGCTTTTATATACACACGGAGTGGCCAGATGATGATGATCTCTGAACGCATAATCATCTGGCCACTCCGTGTCTGTCCTATAGAATAAAAGGCTAATAGGCAAATGGTCCCCTCCACCGGGAGTTCGACCAGCAGGCCGGCCGGCCCACCGCCCATGTCCCCTCCCCCTGGACAGGCTGGCCAGACCCCACCCATACACAAATTCATGCACCAGGCCTCAAATACATACACACCGAGTGGCCAGATGATTATGGGTTCAGAGATCATCCTAATCTGGCCACTCCGTGTACCGCTGACCCCTGTCCCTCCCTTCCCATGCGTCCAGACCTCTGTGTCTATATGGAAACCAGGGCCCAGGAGCCCCCCCTCTTTCCAAATACAGTGTGTGTGTGTGCGTGTGTGTGTGTGTGTGAGTCCACATCACCCAGGAGTAGGTCACCTTTTCCCCCAAATATTTTCCAACTCGGGGCGGGGGTTGGGCCCCCCCATTTGCACCAAACGCATCCCCGCAGGCGCCGCAGGCAGCAGGGATGCGGGTGCGCAAGGGCGCGCGCGCGCGCACGATTCGAATTGGAAATGGAACTCCCGTCCCCTCCGCTCGCTCTCCCGACCCCCCCCCCGCCCCCCCACTCCCCGCGATCTTTGATTCAATCTCTCCCCGGCTCCCCCACCGCCCCCCCCCCCGGCTTCTAATTTGACAATGACAAAGAGATCCGCGGCGATTTTAAATTTCATAATTTTAATCCGTCAAGCTTGACAGTTAATTACTGCCCTCGCTCACCCCGCGCCTCGCGCGCGCCCCTGCGCGCGCGCGCGCGCGCGCGCGCGCGCCCAAGATTTGCGTTTTCCTCTGGATAAAAATGTTTTTATTTTCCCTTCCCTGGTCCCTGCCTCACCGCCACGTGGGCCCCAGCGTGCCCCAGATGGTCTAGGGGCCCTGAATCTTTTTAATTTTTTTTAAAAAATGTCATTAAAAAAATATTTTTTATTGATTTGAGAAGGAAAGGGAGGGAGAGAAATATCAATAATGAGAGAGAATCACGGACCGGCTGCCTCCTGCACGCCCCACACTGGGGACCGAGCCCACAACCCCTGGCATGTGCCCTTGACCGGGAATCGAACCCGTGACCTCCTGGTTCCTAGGTCAACGCTCAACCACTGAGCCACACCAGCTGGGTCTGTGTTCTTTGATTGGCATCATTTTACCGTGTGCCTCCAATCCCCCCTCCCCGCTCCCCTGCCAACCCCTTAATCTCCCAATTGCATTGGTGAGCGACATCCAGCTTGGATTCGAAATGAGCGGAGCCCTGGCCGGTGTGGCTCAGTGGATAGAGCGCCGGCCTGCGGACGGAAGGGTCCCGGGTTCGATTCCCCGTCAAGGGCATGCGCCTTGGTGGCGGGCACATCCCCAGGTGGGGGGCGTGCAGGAGGCGGCGGATCGATGCTTCTCTCTCATCGATGTTTCTAGCTCTCTGTTCCTCTCCCTTCCTCTCTTTAAAAAAAAAAAAAAATCAATAAAATATATATTTAAAAATAAATAAAATGAAATGAGCTGGGATGTGCATGTCTGCTTGAAAGTTAACCTCCGAGGAAACATGGAGCTTTCAGGTACATTGTTGCAAAGATGGGTTTTCTTTTTCTTCTCGTTTCCATCTGTATCGCTAAAAGTATTACGTAGGCCACCCCCCTTTCTCCCCCATGGACCCCCTTTTAGCCCGCCCCAGTCCCCCTCAACCCAGGCCTGCACCCCCTATTGTCTGTGTCCACGGGTGATGCATCGATGCATCCAAGGTCTTTGGTTGCTCTCTCCCCACCCACCCTCCCTCCCCCGCCTTCCCTCTGAGGCTGGACGGTCTGTCCGGTGCGTCTATGCCTCTGGGTCTATTCTGTCCATCCGTGTATTTGGTTCATTCGCGTCCACGTAGGAGTGAGGTCACGGGATACGTGTCTTTCTCTAACCGGCTTATTTCCCTCAGCATCACGCTCTCCAGGGCCCTCCGTGCTGTCTCAAAAGGGAAGAGACCCTCCTTTTTCAGGGCCGCGTAGTATTCCACGGTGTCGGCGTCCCACAGCTGTTTTAGCCACGCGTCTGCAGATGGGCACTCGGGCTGTGTCCGGACATCATTACATTTTTTTTTTTGGTGACAATGTTAAAACGGAAATACTCGCCCTGGCCAATTTGGCTCAGTGGATAGAGGTATCGACCTGAGGACTGAAGGGTCCCGGGTTCGATTCCGGTCAAGGGCACGTACCTCGGTTGCAGGCTCCTCCCCGGCCCGGGCCCTGGTCGGGGCACGTGCAGGAGGCCACCCATGGATGTGTCTCTCTCACATCCATGTTTCTCTCTGTCTCTCCCTCTCTCTCCCACTGTCTCTAAAAATCAATGGAAAAATATCCTCGGGTGAGGATTTCAAAAACAAAACAAAACTGAAACTCTCCATATGAGGATTGTATGGGGGAGGCCAAGCCTTTCAATATTTCACTAGAGGCCCGGGGCACAAAATTCATGCACGGGGGGGAGGGAGGGGGGTCCCCTCAGCCCAGCCTGCACCTTCTCCAATCCGGGACCCCTAGGGGGATGTCCGACTGCCGGTTTAGGCCCGATCCCAACCGGCAGTAGGACATCCCTCTCACAATCCTGGACTGCTGGCTCCTAATCGCTCACCTGCCTGCCGGCCTGGTCGCCCCTAACTGCCCCTCCTAGCCGGCCTGATCGCCCCTCACTGCCTCTGTGTGCTAGACTGATCGCCTCTAACTGCCCACCTCTGCTGTCCTGGTCGCCCCAAATGCCCCCTCCCTGCCAGCCTGGTTGCTCCTAACTGCCCCCCACGCCAGCCTAGTCGCCCCTCACCGCCCCCCCCCCACCAGTCTGGTCACCCCCAACTGCACCCCCCCCCCGCCAACCTGGTCACCACTAACTGCCCCCCCGCCAGCCTGGTTGCCCCCAACTGCCCCACCCCCCATCATCCTGGTCGCCCCATGCAATCTGCTTGTTCAGTTGTTTGGTCATCCCTCACTAACCCTCCATGCCGGCCTGGTCGTAGGCAGCCATCTTGTGAGGGCGTGAGGGTTCATTTGCATATCCCCTCTTTATTCTATGGGATGCCCATGAGAGCCCTCTCCTGACTCAGGAACTGCCCCCTGGTGGTCATTGCATGTCATAGCGACTGGTCGTTCAGTCGCTTAGTCCAGTGGTCAGCAAACTCATTAGTCCGCAGAGCCAAATCTCAACAGCACAACGATTGAACTTTCTTTGGAGAGCCACATTTTTTAAACTTCAACTTCTTCTAATGCCACGTCTTCAACACAGACGCACCCAGGCCGTGGTGTTTTGTGGAAGAGCCACACTCAAGGGGCCAGAGAGCCACCTGTGGCTCGCGAGTCGCGGTTTGCCGACCACGGGCTTAGGCTTTTATATACACACGGAGTGGCCAGATGATGATGATCTCTGAACGCATAATCATCTGGTCACTCCGTGTCTGTCCTATAGAATAAAAGGCTAATATGCAAATGGTCCCCGTTGACCGGGAGTTCGACCAGCAGGCAGGCCAGCCAACCGCCCAGGTACCCTCCCCCTGGCCAGGCTGGCCGGATCCCACCCATGCACGGATTCATGCACCGGGCCTCTAACATATATATATATATATATATATATATATATACACACTGAGTGGCCACGTTATTATGCGTTCAGAGGTCATCATCATCTGGCCACTCCGTGTAGAGTTATTTTTATTGATTTCAGAGAGAGAAAGAGAATCACGGATCGGCTGCCTCCTGCACGCCCCCTACTGGGGATCGAGCCCGCAACCCGGGCAGGTGCCCTTGACCGGGAATCGAACCCTGACCTCCTGGTTCCTAGGTCGATGCTCAACCACTGAGCCAGGCCGGCCGGGCCGTTTTTTTGCTTTTGATTGAAGATGAATCTCTGACTTCCTGAAAAGGGTCATTTGAAAAGCTGGGGGCCCGGTGGTCCCCCAAATGCCTCACCTCTTCCTGCTTCCTTCCACAGAGGCCGGAGTTTCAAACCCAACTCGTTATTTCTTTATTATTTCTGTTTTTCTTAAAGAAACATTTCCAGTCCGTGCTAACGTTTCATCTTTGCTCATAAACGAGGCAGACGACTGTGCTTCTGTTTTTTCAATAATTCCTTGCTCAGGGTTTGGCCTCATAAAAAAAGAATTGAGTTCAGGGCGTATTTCCTCATTTTTATTTTATTTTTTTCAGATTCCGGAAGGTTCTACGAAGGTGGCTTTTTTTTTTTTTTTTTTTTTTTTTCCTTAAGGGTTTGTTCAATTTCTCTGCAAAGGTATATGAACCTGCAAATTACCTCGTGGGGGAAGTTTAAATTATACAGCCAGTGTCTTTATGTTATAATTTCCAAGGACGTCTTCATTTTACCTAAGTTTTATTTATTTATTTATTTAAAAAAATATATATTTTATTGATTTTTTTACAGAGAGGAAGGGAGAGGGATAGAGAGTCAGAAACATCGATGAGAGAGAAACATCGACCAGCTGCCTCCTCCATGCCCCCGACTGGGGATGTGCCCGCAACCAAGGCACATGCCCTTGACCGGGAATCGAGCCCGGGACCCTTCCGTCCGCAGGCCGACGCTCTATCCGCTGAGCCACGCCGGCCAGGGCCATTTTATCTAAGTTTTAAATTTTGGCATAAAGTTGTTCGTAATATGCTTATTTAAAATATATCTATAGTATTCTATCTATCTGCATCTATCAATTATCTATCAACTATCAATTATCTAGCTATCATCTATCTATCAATTACCAATCTATCTATCTATATCTATCTATCTATCTATCTATCTATCTATCTATCTATCTATCTATCTATATCTATCAATCTTTATCTATCTGATAGATACATCCCATGTCTTCTCTCAATATTGCTTTTTAGTGTTCTTTCTTACCTTTTTTAAAAGTATTTCACTTAAGAATATATATTTTCATTGAGTTCAGAGAGGAAGGGAGAGAGAGATAGAAACATCCATGAGGAGAGAGAATCACGGACCGGCCGCCTCCTGCACGCCCCCCGACTGGGGATCGAACCCGCAACCCGGGGCCTGTGCCCTTGACCGGGAATCGAACCCGGGACCCTTCCGTCCGCAGGCCGACGCTCTATCCACGGAGCCACACCGGCCAGGGCAGGATGTATTTCTTTTTAAGTTCTACTTTGATGCTAACATAACTTTACTAGTTTTTTTTTCCCCCTGTTAATATGTGCATGGCATAGCCTGTTCTCATTATTCATGTTAGGTACGGTCCATGAAGTGACCATCAATTAGTAACTATGGACCCACGGCTTTCAGGAAAATGCAGGGTTAGGTTCCTGCAAACAACTGGTCACGTTTTCATTGAAATGTAGCTTTGGCCCGGCCGGCGTGGCTCAGGGGTTGAGCATCAACCTAGGAACCAGGAGGTCACGGGTTCGATTCCCGGTCAAGGGCACCTGCCTGGGTTGCGGGCTCCATCCCCAGTCGGGGGCGTGCAGGAGGCAGCCGGTCCGTGATTCTCTCTCCTCATGGATGTTCCTCTCTCTCTCCCTCTCCCTTCCTCCCTGAAATCAATAAAAATATATATTTTTAAAAATGAAATAAATAAAAATGAATCGAAAAAATATCCTTGGGTCCCCAGTCGGGGGCGTGCAGGAGACAGTCGATGGACAAATCTGTCTCATCATGGATATTTCTCTCCCTCTCCCTTCCTCTCTGAAATCAATAAAAAAATATATATTTTAAAAAATTCAAACAAGGAGACCGCCCACAGAAACCCCAATCGATGCCAAAAAAAAAAATTTCTTTTTTAAAAAATCATGGCATTACGCAGACGGAGAAAAGGACAATTGTTTTTTAGCCCCAGGAAGCGAAACCTCCCAGGGCGGGAGGAATTAGGGGAGGAGGTGACGTTCGCTCTCAAATATTTGAACGTCTGCCACAGGCGGGAGGCGTCCCATCTGCCAGCAGACGGGATGAGGAGCCCCTGTGTCCCTCGGAGAGCAATCGGGGAGTCCACGCCAAGGAGGGAATGTCTCAAGGCCATTACTGTCCATTCATGGGTTGCCTTTTTGTGTGCAATAATTGGTTACCGCATGTATGCATGCATTAGGTACCTCATGTATGCATGCATTGGGTGCCTCATGTATGCATGTATTGGTTACTGCATGTATGCGTGCATTGGTTACCGCATGTATGCGTGCATTGGTTACCCCATGTATGCGTGCATTGGTTACCCCATGTATGCATGCATTGGTTACCACATGTATGCATTCATTGGGTGCCTCATTCATGCATTCGTTGATTGCCTTTTTAAAATATATATATTTATTTTATTGATTTTTCACAGAGAGGAAGGGAGAGGGAGAGAGAGTTTGAAACACCGATGCGTGAGAAACATCCATCAGCTGCCTCCTGCACGCCCCCCACTGGGGATGTGCCCGCAACCAAGGTCCATGCCCTTGACCGGGAATCGAACCCGGGACCCTTCCGTCCGCAGGCCGACGCTCTATCCACTGAGCCACACCGGTGAGGGCTCATTGATTGCCTTTTGTATACTGGACGGGGGGTGGTGAGCTCTCTGTCGTTGGAGGTATGCAAGCACATCCTGGATTTCCACTCAGAGAAGGCTGAAGGCAGCCAGCCCAGCTGGTGTGGCTCAGTGGGTTGAGCCTCGACCTAGGAAACGGGAGGTCAGGGTTCGACTCCCGGTCAAGGGCACACGCCTGGGTTGCGGACTCGACCCCCAGTGGGGGGCGTGCAGGAGGCGGCCGGTCCGTGATTCTCTCTCCTCATGGATGTTTCTCTCTCTCCCTCTCCCTTCCTCTCCTAAATCAATAAAAATATATTTAAAAAATACATCAAGCCCTGGCCGGTGTGGCTCAGTGGATAGAGCATCGGCCTGCAGACTGAAGGGTCCCGGGTTCGATTCTGGCCAAGGGCACATGCCCGGGTTGCAGGCTCGATCCCCAATAGGGGGCGTGCAGGAGGCAGCCGATCCATGATTCTCTCTCCTCGTGGATGTTTCTATCTCTCTCTCCCTCTCCCTTGCTCTCTCAAATCAATACAAATATATATACATATATATATATTTTTTTTTCTTAAAAATAACAGAAACTTGCAGACACAGGTCAGAGACACCCCACGGGCGTCTCTCAGCGCCTGGAGCCATACGAGAGGAATCACTTGAAAACTGGAAATGTTCTCATCTCCTCATCCCGGGCAGAGACCTGGAGCGGGGCGGGGGCGGGGGAAACACAAAAAACAAAAAAAAAACCGAAGGATTCTACAAACTCGTCTTCCTCGGAAAACCTTCCATTGTTCATAATTTTCCCCCCAAAGCAAATGGGATTGTGGTCAGCCATCCAGGAAATATGATTCCTTAACCGTCTTTAAAAAAAATAATAATAATAACCCTGAAAGGTTTGCATTTTCTTTCCTTATGATAAATGCAGACGTCCAGGCCAGTAGAATCAAGCCATTTTGTCAGAAAAAAAAATTAAAAAAAAAAAAAAGAAGAAGAAGAGGGGGAAAGAAGAAACCTGCATTTATTCTGGGAAAATCCCAAGAGCCTGACATTTCGAATGCAAAGCTGGGCTCGTTGGGAAGTTGGCAGGATGCTCCGGAATGTAGGATGGGCCCGGCTGAAGGGGTTTCTCGGATCAATGTTTCCAACCGTGTGAGGCTCCGTGAGATTTAGGGACGGGGGGGCCGGTGAGCGGGGTGGGGGGAATGGGGGGCGGCCTCCCTCATCTCGCTGAGGATTAAGCAATTTCCGGGTGGTGAACAGAGTCTGTTGTGTGTGTGTGTGTGTGTTTTGTGGCAACCGTCAGTCAAGGCCAACGGGTTGCTGAGGGAAAAGAGATTTTAGTTGTGTGTGTGTTTTTTTTAAACTTAATTTTTTAAATTACTTTTCTAAAAATGTATTTGTATTCATTTCAGAAAGGAAGAGAGTGAGCGGGGGAGAGAGAGAGAGACATCCATGGGGAGAGAGAAGCGTGGATCGGCCGCCTCCTGCACGCCTCCCACTGGGGGATGGAGCCCGCAACCCGGGCGTGTGCCCTTGACCGGGAATCGAACCCTGACCTCCTGGTTCCTAGGTCGATGCTCAACCGCTGAGCCACACCAGCCGGGATAGTTTTTTCAATTTATTGATTGTGTTTAGAGAGAGATGGGAATAGGGGGAGCGAGAGAGAAAGAGAGAGAAACATCGATTTGTTGTGCTATTTATTTATGCATTCATTGGGTGCCTCATTCATGCGTTAATTGATTGCCTTTTGTATGCATTCATTGATTGCCTTTTGTATGCATTCATTAGGTGCCTCATGTATGCATCCATTGGTTGCCTCATTCATGCATTAATTGATTGCCTTTTGTATGCATTCATTAGGTGCCTCATGTATGCATTCATTGGGTGCCTCATTCATGCACTCATTGATTGCATGCATTCATGATCTCTGAATGCGTAATCATCTGGCCGCTCCGTGTCTATCCTACAGAATAAAAGGCTCATATGCAAATGGTCCCCTCCACCGGGAGTTCGACCAGCAGGCAGGCCGGCCAACCGCCCATGTCCCCTCCCCCTGGCCAGGCTGGCCGGACCCCACCCATGCACGAATTCATGCACCGGGCCTCTAATGTATATATACACACACACTGAGTGGCCAGGTTATTATGCGTTCAGAGATCATCATCATCTGGCCACTCGGTGTATATAGATATATATGAATACACACGCACATACCTTTACACACACACACACACACACACACACACACACACACACACACACACACACACACATATTTTTATACACACATATGTCTGGAGAATAGGCTTTCGTGTAAAGTTAAGCGATGGCACGTGGAAACGGTTTCAAAAGACATTCGATACTCGCTCTTCGTCTCCCTTCCAGGGCTCCACGTGCCTAAATCCCAGCACGCCCTTAGGTGGGTATTTCTGAGGCGTCGAGGTTTCCCCAAGTTGCACTGCCTGTTGATTTTGAGGGGACCTAACTTGTGGCCCTCTCCACGGCCTGCCCGCCTATTTTAAAAATACAAGTCTAAAAACAAAATAAAATTAAATTAAAATTAAAAATACAAGTCTAAAAAAAATTAAATTAAAAATAAAAATAAAAATACAAGTCTAAAAAAAAATAAAAATAAATAAATAAAAATAAAAATAAAAACACAAGTCTAACCAACCTCTCCGAAAGGCATCTCAAAAACGTCTCGATGTGCATAAAGCCTTCATTACGCCCGTCGCTGAGACGTAGATGAATGGATTTCTGAGTCGTTCCCAGAAAAACACCCTCGTAGGCTAAAACTACCACGGGCTGCAGAAAAGAATGGGCCAACATCATAGAAAAATATTTAAAAAAATAAATAAATAAGGGATTTAGAGTAAAATGATAATTTCAGCCTGAAAAATGGCTCTGTTACACCAGCGGTCGGCAAACGGCGGCTCGCGAGCCACAGGCGGCTCTCTGGCCCCTGGAGGGCGGCTCTTCCACAAAACACCACGGCCCGGGCGAGTCTGTGTTGAAGACGTGGCGTTCGAAGACGTTTACGTTTAAAAAATGTGGCTCTCCAAAGGAATGTCCATCGTTGTCCTGTTGATGTTTGGCTCATGAGTTTGCCGACCCCTGTGTTATACGAACATGAAAAGTCCTATTTCAGAGCCCGGCCGGCGTGGCTCAGTGGTTGAGCGTCCACCTAGGAACCAGGAGGTCAGGGTTCGATTCCCGGTCAAGGGCACAGGCCCGGGTTGTGGGGTCCATCCCCAGCAGGGGGCGTGCAGGAGGCAGCCGGTCCATGATTCTCTCAGATCGTTGATGTCTCTTTCTCTCTCTCTCTCCCTCCCTTCCTCTTTGAAATCAATAAAAATATTTTAAAAAATAAAATCTACAGCCCTAACTGGTTTGACTCAGTGGACAGAGCATCAGCCTGCGGACTGAATGGTCCCGGGTTCGATTCCGATCAAGGGCATGGACCTTGGTTGCGGGCACATCCCCAGGTGGGGGCGTACAGGAGGCAGCTGATGGATGTTTCTCTCTCTCATCGATGTTTCTAACTCTCTACCTCTCTCCCTTCCTCTCTGTAAAAAAATCAATAAAATATATTTTAAAATAATAATAAATAAAATATATTTAAAAAATACTAAAATCTAGAGTAATAAAAGAGAAAGAGCAAATTGACCGTACCTCTGCGACACCCGCCAGCCAATCAGGAGTGAGTATGTAAATTAACCCAACAAAGATGGCCGGTTTATTTGCATACACAGGCACGGAGCGAAGACTGCGGCCTGGGTCCAGGGGAAGGAAGGCCTATTGCGTGAATCTTTGCGCAACGGGCCTCTAGTAAAAAAACAAAAGTCCAACCACAAATTCTGCCCTCAGCCAGCCAGTGTGTCTTCCCTGGATAAACTCTGCAGAAGCGATCGGCCACCGAGTTGTACTCCCCAAACCCACAGGCCCATGTCCCTCTTGGTTGACTCCAGGGCCCCCGACAGCTTCCCCGAACCCCCCCCCCACCCCCGCCCCAGGCCTGTCTCTAATTGCCCGTGAATTTCCCCCCTTACATCTCAATATGGTGCAATTGGATTAAGCAACATAATCAACGCTCTCGCTGCAGAGGGTCCCGGCAATATGTGCCGGGGGCCGAGCGTGAGGTCCGTCGCGTGATGAAAGATGAGTTTAAAAATGGCTAAAGGTAACGACTCTCTTATAGCTTCGTTGGGGTGGTATTGCAAATTACGAGCGTGCGTGTGCGTGCGTGTGTGTGTGTGTGTGTGTGTGCGTGTGTGTGCGCGTGTGTGCGTTTCCAAAAATAAATAAGAATTCATCACACGGTAATAGGTTTATTTCCAAGCGGCGGCCGCTTTAATATACCGAGGAGAGCTCAGAGCGACACACGGGCAATTACTCTTTCCATGAAGAGGAACAGATATTTAGGAGAAGATGTGATTTTTTTTTTTTCTCTCTCCATGTGCAAAAAACAAACAAAAAATATATGTATCTGCTCGGGGAGAACCCGTAGAATCCGGAGTTCCGAGCGACCCGTCTGTCCACTTTGTAAGTCAGTTTTCCCAGACTGTTCATCTCCCCAACAAGTGAGTCTGAAATGGAGCAAAATAACCCCAAAGAGGTGTCCTGTGCTATTTTATTTTTTAAAAATTTCTATGTTTACGTGAGGCCTTGGCCTGGCCTGTGGGATCGGGCTTAAACCGGCAGTCGGACATCCCCTGAGGGGTCCCGGATTGGAGAGGGTGCAGGCCGGGCTGAGGGGACCCCCTCCCCCCATGCATGAATTTCATGCACCGGGCCTCTAGTAGATAGACACGGAGCGGCCAGATGATGATGATCTCTGAACGCATAACCATCTGGCCACTCCGTGTTGATCCTATAGAATAAAAGGCTAATATGCAAATGATTCCCTCGACCGGGAGTTCGACCAGCAGGCAGGCCGGCCAACCGCCCATCTCCCCTCCCCCTGGCCAGGCTGGCCGGACCCCACCCATGCACGAATTCATGCACCGGGCCGGGCCTCTAATATATACATATATATACACACACTGAGTGGCCAGGTTATTATGCGTTCAGAGATCATCATCATCTGGCCACTCCGTGTCTATATTTGCCTTTATTGCTGATCCGAATCTCACCCTAATACTAAAATGAGCTCATTCTGTAGCGTTTTTACCCCGCGCTTCCCAGAGCATAAATTATGCATCGGAACCTCACAATATTGCTCACAGGAGTTCATTTTGTAGCCAAACACGCACCCCCCCCCCCACCCCGGGCTTCCCACAGCACAGAAAATAACAGTATTTGCTTTGATTCCAACAAGCTGAGTTTTAGGTGTGATTTTGGGACCCTGTGGCCCACAACCACGGGTCTGCAGGACAGAGAGGGAGAGAGAGAGAGAGAGAGAGAGAGAGAAACATCCGTGATGAGAGAGAATCATGGACCGGCTGCCTCCTGCACGCCCCCTACTGGGGATCGAGCTCGCAACCCCGGGCATGTGCCCTTGACCAGGAATCGAACCCTGACCTCCTGGTTTATGCCTGAAGCTCACCTGTCCATGCCACGCCCTCCCGTGTCCATCCATTCCTCTGCATTTGCATCTCGGTCGGTCGGTCGGTCGGTCGGTCGGTCGGTGGGTCCCGGCGCTGAATCCTCCTCCTGCCATTCCATCTCAGACGCTCGCCCGACACCATGAATAAGTTAATCTATTTGGGGTTCCTTGAACGTGTGCCCCCTCGTTCCCCATCAGCCTCCACCCGCTTGTCCTATGACAGGGAATTCGTCCCTGGAATCTCATCACCTTTGCAGGAATGGGTGGGGGTCCGGGTGGGGTGGGGGGGGGTGTCTGGGGGGCCCATGCATCCTTGAGGAATCGCCCCACCTCGGACCCCGAATTGCTGGTGGGACTTCGGGCGGTGGCAAGCTTGCCTTTACCCATTTCTGAGCTCCCCGAGGTGAAAAAAATAATAAAAATAAAAATAAAGTAAATGTTTGGCTTTCCATGGGAATACAGGATGGCTGTGTGTTTCCAGCGCTAATGAGGAAATGTGCGCCGAGGGCCGGCGGGGGAACGTGTCTCTGTGGGGTCCGGTGGGGTTTGGGGGGATCTGTGCATTTCCAGACGGTTAATTCCTGCCCTCCCCCGCCCCCCTGCTATTGAAGCCGGGATGACGTGAGCAGGAAGACATGGAGGCCCTGAAGGGGACACGTTCCCTGTGGCCTGAGGGGTGTGCATGAGAGGAGGCGAGGGGAGTTGCTCTACGGCATTTGGGGGAGCCCTGGGGGCACACAATAGGACATAAGTGTGTGCACGCAAACGCACTCATAAACACACAAACGCACACACATAGATGCTCATGCGCACATGCATGCCAGCTCATGGATACATGCACACATGCACACACACCAGCTCATGCACCCACACACCAGTATACACACACACCAGCACCCACACACACCAGCACATGCACACACACACACACACACACACACACACACACACCAGCTCATGCACCCACACACCAGTATACACACACCAGCATGCACACATGCACACACACCAGCTCATGCACACACCACATACACACACACCAGCTCATGCACCCACACACCAGTATACACACACACCAGCATGCACACATGCACACACACCAGCTCATGCACACACACACCAGCTCATGCACACACATACACCAGCTCATGCACACACACACCAGCTCATGCACACACACACACACAAACACACACACCAGCTCATGAACACAAACATGAACACACACCAGCTCATGAATACATGCACACATGCACACATATACCAGCTCATCCATATATGCAGCAGCTCATACACATACACTAGTTCATGCACACACACACACACACCAGCATACACACACACACAAACCAGCTCATGAACACCAACATATACACACACAAGCTCATACACACACACACACACACACACCAACACTCACACACACTGTCACCCCCCACAACAGCTCATGCACACATGCACACACACACACTTCAGCTCATGCACACACACAAGCTCGTGCATACATGTGCACACACATGCATGGACACATGCACACCAGCACACACACACACACACGCACACTCATCGCTGATGGCTCAGAAGGTGCAGCCGGAACCCGCACACCCTTCACGTGTGTCTTTGAACTTGCAGCTGCCGTGACCCACAAACCACAGCCAGGAACCCACAGCCACAGTAGCCCCAAGTCCAAGGAAACCGTCAGACCCTCTACCTCCAACTCAGAGCCAGGGGGGCGTGCACAGACACGGTCCCCAAAACAGGACAAGGATTCCCCCCAAAGAAAAGCACCCCCAGCAGAGAGGGAACACGCTGAGAAACACGTGTGAGCATTAAAGAAATGCTGAGCTCTCATGTGGTGATTCATTCTTTCTCCGCCCCGGAGGCATGTTCGAAGCTGCGAAAGGGAGGGAAGGGCAATTGCAGGGGGGGCGGGGACCAGGCCTGCAGGGGAAGGCAGTTGTGGGGGACCAGGCCTGCAGGGGAGGGGAGTTGGGGGCGACCAGGCCAGCAGGGGAGGGCAGTTGGGGGTGACCAGGCCTGCAGGGGAGGGCAGTTGAGGGGACCTAGGCCTGCAGGGGAGGGCAGTTGTGGGGGGTCAGGCCTGCAGGGGAGGGTAGTTGGGGGGAACCAAGCCTGCAGGGGAGGGTAGTTGGGGGGGACTAGGCCTGCAGGAGAGGGCAGTTGTGGGGGACCAGACTGCAGGGGAGGGCCGTTGGGGGGGACCAGGCCTGCAGGGGAGGACAGTTGGGGGTAACCAGTCTGCAGGGGAGGGCAGTTGGGGACCAGGCCTGCAGGGGAGGGCAGTTGGGGGGGGGGCCAGGCCTGCAGGGGAGGGCAGTTGGGGGCGACCAGGCCTGCAGGGGAGGGCAGTTGGGGGGGGACCAGGCCTGCAGGGGAGGGTAGTTGGGTGTGACCAGGCCTGCAGGGGAGGGCAGTAGGGGGGGCGGGCAGGCCTGCAGGGGAGGGCAGTTGGGGGGGGGGGCCAGGCCTGCAGGGGAGGGCAGTAGGGGGCGGCCAGGCCTGCAGGGGAGGGCAGTTGGGGGGGGACCAGGCCTGCAGGGGAGGGTAGTTGGGTGTGACCAGGCCTGCAGGGGAGGGCAGTAGGGGGCGGCCAGGCCTGCAGGGGAGGGCAGTTGGGGGGGACCAGGCCTGCAGAGAGGGCAGTAGGGAGGGACCAGGCCTGCAGGGGAGGGCAGTTGGGGGGGGGACCAGGCCTGCAGGGGAGGGCAATAGGGGGCGACCAGGCCTTCAGGGAAGGGTAGTTGGGTGTGACCAGGCCTGCAGGGGAGGGTAGTTGGGAGCGACCAAGCCTACAGGGGAGGGCAGTTGTGGGGGGGACCAGGCCTGCAGGGGAGGGCAGTTGGGGGCGACCAGGCCTGCAGGGGAGGGCAGTTGGGGGGGACCAGGCCTGCAGGGGAGGGCAGTTGTGGGGGACCAGGCCTGCAGGGGAGGGCAGTGGGGGGGGGGGGACCAGGCCTGCAGGGGAGGGCAGTTGAGAGGCCTGGTGCACAGGATTCTCGTACTGCTGGGAGGGAGGCGTGGCCTGCGGGGATTGGCCCCCTGTGGGAGTGCACTGACCACCAGGGGACAGCTCCCGCATTGAGCGTCTGCCCCCTGGTGGTCAGTGCATGTCATAGCAACTGGTCGACCGGTCGTTCTGGTCGTTCCACCATTCGGTCACTGGGCTTTTATTATATAGGATTGAATTCGAATGTCCACCTCAGAGCTATCTCCTCTCTCTCAGTCTTATTCCTGCTTTGCTATCCGAGGGCTCTACACACCCTTGGAAATGAATCAGCCCGCCCGGCGTGGCTCAGTGGTTGAGTGTTGAGCCATGAACCAGGAGGTCAGGGTTCGATTCCCGGTCAAGGGCACATGCCCGGGTTGTGGGCTCGATCCCCAGTAGGGGGGGCGTGCAGGAGGCAGCCGATCCATGGTTCTCTCTCATCATGGATGTTTCTCTCTCTCACTACCTCTCCTTTCTTCTCTGAAATCAATATATATATATATATATAAAATGTTGAATCATTTGTTCACCTCTGTGGTACACAACCAAGACAAAGCTGTGGGCTGGTCTCATTTGATTTTGTGAAAAATAATACAATGATGCTATTTTTCACCAAAGAATCTTTTTTAAAAAAACAACAACAACAATGCATTTCATATATATATATATATATATGTATGAAAGGCAATATATATATTATTGAAGAGAGAGGGAGACAGAGAAACATCAGTGATGAGAGAGAATCATGGATCGACTTAAGGCTGAGCCCGCAACCCGGGCATGTGCCCTGACAGGGAATCGAACCCTGACCTCCTGGTTCAGACTGAGCCACGCTGGCTGGGCTAAAAAACCACAATTTTTAGATACAAGTGTGAGAATTAAACATCGCATGCCTTCCTCTGGTATTTTAAAACAATTTCTTTCCAACTTCCTCATGGCCTCGTACAAGATGTGTTGTTTTTTTTTCCCCTCCTGATTTTTAAAAAAATATATTTTATTGATTTTTTTTTTTTCACAGAGAGGAAGGGAGAGGGATAGAGAGTTAGAAACATCGATGAGAGAGAGAAACATCCATCAGCTGCCTCCTGCACGCCCCCCACTGGGGATGTGCCCGCAACCAAGGTCCATGCCCTTGACCGGAATCGAACCCGGGACCCTTCAGTCCGCAGGCCGATGCTCTATCCACTGAGCCACACCGGTCAGGGCTCCCCTCCTGATTTTTAAGCATATATGTTGGGATTGCTCATGTAGAATCATATCCACCCGTTGGAAATGATATGGCAAATTTTTTTTGGTAATTAAAAAATGCATTATGCATTTTATGGACTTTAAAGGGAATTTTTAAATTTATTTTTCAAGGCTTGTCTGAGGGATGATGTGTGTAAGACGTAAATTTTGCATTTCTCCCCTTTTGCATTATTCTTGTGGCTTTTAGAAAGCTAATTGCCATTGCTTGGGAGGAAAACGTGACTTACAAAAAGCTAAGAGCGTTGCCTATTAATACGCCTTCTGACCAGGGAAAAAAAAGGAAATAAACCCTATGGATTATTAACTGGGAAGTGGGGACGGAGTCCTGATCGGAGAAGAACATAGGCCATCGAGGCAGAAATCCTGCCTTTAATTTCTTTTTTATTACCGGGATCCTCACGGTACGAGTTTCTCGGAAAAAAAAACAAAAAACAAAAACGGAAAGCCACCATCACGAATTATTCATAAAACATAATTATTCCGCGTGTGTCTCGAAGCCACATTTACATCCGAAATACAATTTGGATGCAGGCGGGGAAACGCACAGTAATTACATCCGATGACGAGACGCTTTTAACGACAAAACGGCTGATTCCTACACGGGGAAGTGGGGGGGGGATTTTTATTAGGGTTTATGGGGGGGGGGCGGGCACGGGGCTGTTAGTGGTGGATTTGTGGCTGGCCCCCAAGTGTGGGTTGGGTGTTAAGAAACACAACCCCGGCCCTAGCTGGTGTGGCTCAGTGGATAGAGCGTCGGCCTGTGGACTGAAGGGTCCCGGGTTCGATTCCCGGTCAAGGGCACATGCCCCGGTTGTGGGCTCGATCCCTAGTAGGGGGCGTGCAGGAGGCACTGAACCATGAGTTTCTTGCATAATTGATGTTCCTATCTCTCTCTCTCTCTCTCTCTCTCTCTCTCTCTCTCTCTCTCTCCTTTCCTCTCTGAAAGCAATCCACACTAATAAAAGAGAAATATGCAAATTGACCGTACCTCCGTGACGCCCGCCAGCCAATCAGGAGTGGGTATGCAAATTAACCCAACAAAGATGGAAGGTTAATTTGCATAGGTAGGCGTGGAGCAGATGGGTGGGACGGGACGCCTGCTGTGAGAGGGAGGGCGAGGGACAAAGGGAGGTACAGGAGCGGCACTCTGGCCGGGAGCAAATCCCGGGGAAGGAAGGCCTATTCTTGCACAAATCTTTGTGCAACGGGCCTCTCGTAAAAACATATTAAAGAAAAAAAAAGAAAGAAAGAAAAAAAAACCCCAATGGAATGTAGGCCTGTGCCCTCCCCGAATTCTACCTGGTTTTTATGCACCGTTACCTGCTTCCGTGTTGAAAATAAAGGTGGCCCGGCTGGCGTGGCTCAGTGGTTGAGCATCGACCTATGAACCAGGAGGTCAGGGTTCGATTCCCGGTCAAGGGCACATGCCCGTGTTGTGGGCTCGATCCCCAGTAGGGGGCGTGCAGGAGGCAGCCGACCCATGATTCTCTCTCATCATGGATGTTTCTCTCTCTCTCTTCTTCTCTCTCTAAAAAAATCATAAAAACATTTTTTTTAAAAAAATGCTCAGCATGAAACTTACGTGAGTGTGACACCTTGCAGGGTGCCTTGCGTGTTTTCAGCATCCGGGCGCCGCTTGAATATTAAAGAGGGACTCAGAGCCACGTGAGTTTGCAGAGAAGTTCCCCTCAGAGCTTGTGATGGGGTCCTTCCGGGCAGAGGGTCTGTTACTGGGGTGCAGAAGGATGAGCTTCGGGGTGCAGAAAGGGATCAGCACACACGTGCGCACACACACACACACACAAACACAGATAGACAGAGGCACACATGCACGCATAAGCACATACACACGAAGGCACACATACACACGTACACATATGTATAAGACACACATGTGCATATACATGTATGCAGACGCAGAGATTCACACCCACAAAAGGGCACAAGTGAGCGCACAAGTGCAAACACATGCACACAGGCACATAAGCGCACACATGCACAAGCGCATGCACACACATGCACAGACACACATAAGCACATGCATGCACACGTACGTGTATGTATAAGACACACGTGTGCACATACATGCATGCAGACACAGAGATTCACATGCACACACGGGCACAGGTGATCACACAAGCACAAGTGCAAACACATGCACACAGGCACATAAGCATATACATGCACATATGACACACACACACGAACAAATGTGTGCACATACACACAGACAGGTGTGTGTATATATGCATGCACGTGCACACACCTGCACACACTTGCGCACACACAGCACAGATGCGCGCGCGCACACACACACACGCACACACACACACGCATGCACACCACTTGCCATGCCCCGGCCCACCGCATTCCCTGCTTTAACATAGGCATTGCCCTCTTTGCAGCCTGAGGAATCAGAATGCAGCCTGAAAATGGACCGCACAGGCCCCGGCTGGTGTGGCTCAGTGGATAGAGCGTCGGCCTGAGGACTGAAGGGTCCCGGGTTCGATTCCCGGTCAAGAGCACACGCACGGGGTTGCGGGCTCGATCCCCAGGAGGGGGCGTGCAGGAGGCAGCCGATATCCATGATTCTCTCTCCTCATCGATGTTTCTCTCTCTCTCTCTCCCCCTCCTTCTCCTTTCCTCTCTGAAATCAATACAAATATATATATTTATATGTATTTTAACGAACCACACAGTTTATCCTCTCAGGATCGATGCTAGGAGGGAAGCCACGCTGGTTCTTCGTTGTTGCAAACTTCGCTTCCCACGCCCGGGAGGGAAAAATAAACTTATTTTTGTGGCTGTAATTACATTGGCCCATGTCCCCTCCCCTCCCCAGACCCCACCTTGGCGGGTCCGGGGCTGCAGAGGGAAATTAGTTTGGGATGAAAAGGGGGGTGAGGGAGGGTGGCTTGCCCGGCCCAGGAGCCAGAGAGGTGTGTGTGTATGTGTGCAATACCTGCTCAGCTGTCATCAGCTGGAGCCAGAACGTGGGGAGTCCGGGAAGGCGGGGGGGGGGGGGGCTGTGTACGCCAGGCCCTCGTTAGCAAGGGTTTTATAACCGGCCATAAAGGAACTCTGGGCCCACCTTTGTCCGTGTCGTAAAACACTTCCCCCCTCCGCCCCCAGCACCCCAGACTTGGTAGATGCATGAATGGCCTGGCCTGTTGCTAACCTGCTCCCCCTAGCCGGGGAGTGTGTTTGAATAGACGCAAATTCAAATGCACTATTTGGGGCTCCCGGATCCATTTCTTTCTTTCTTTCTTTCTTTTTTTTATATATATATATATATATATATATACACTGAGCGGCCAGAATATGATGATCTCTAAATGCATAATCATCTGGCCGCTCCGTGTCCCTCCTATAGAATAAAAGGCTCATATGCAAATGGTCCCCTCGACCAGGTGTTCGACCAGCAGGCAGGCCGGCCAACCGCCCACGTCCCCTCCCCCTGGCCAGGCTGGCCGGACCCCACCCATGCACGGATTCATGCACCGGGCCTCTAATATATATATATATATACACACACACTGAGTGGGCAGATGATTATGCGTTCAGAGATCATCATCATCTGGCCACTAAGTGTATATATGTTTATTGATTTGAGAGAGGAAGGGAGAGGGAGAGAGAAACATCAATGATGACAGAGAATCATGGATCGGCCGCCTCCTGCACGCCCCCTACAGGGGATCGCGCCCACAACCCGGGCCTGTGCCCTTGACCGGGAATCGAACCGGGGACCCTTCAGTCTGCAGGCCGACGCTCTATCCACTGAGCCACACCAGCCAGGGTGCATCCATTTTCTTTCTTTCTTTCTTTAAATTTTACTAATTTATTTATTAATTTTTTCAAGTTATTTTCTTCATTTCCATTTAACCCAAAGTACCCTCCATGGGATCTCCATGCAGGGGCCTCGTCATGCCATTTTGGGCCGATATTCAGGAAACTGGGGCGGGGGGGTGGGAATCCCACATTTTCTCTCTTTTCTGTCTAAGGCAAACCAGGGGTATGAAATGGAGGGTCATCGCTTGGAAAATAAACGAGGCATTTGTACTGAATCCACCCTCCTCGACGTCTCTGGTTTAGTATTTTTTTCCTCTTAAAAAAATAAAAAAAGGAAGAAGAAGAAGAAGAAATCACGCCTAATTAGGTTTTTTTTAATCACCCGCACCGCGAAGGCTCGAGCCTGCATAATTCATGGCTATGGAGGGGGCCCCGTGTCAGAAACCCAATGTTGCAAATTAAACATAACAAGTTCGAGAGAGCCCGTGATTCAATTAAAACGCGGGGGAAACATGGGATTATGCATAATGGAGGGGTGGTGGGCGGGGAGGGACGCGTGGGGGTACCTGTCAGCGTGGGTTGGACCCGGGTTGCCAGGGGTATTTAAATCCAGGCGATTAAAAAAAAAGAAAAAGAAAAAAAGAAAGAAAAGCAAAGGTGATGGGTTTGATGAACTTGGAGCATTTAAAACTCACACCCAGAGAGAGCTTTTTCATTTAAAAAAAAAATATATTTTTTTTTTATTGATTTTTTACAGAGAGGAAGGGAGAGGGATAGAGAGTTAGAGACATCGATGAGAGAGAAACATCCATCAGCTGCCTCCTGCACGCCCCCCACTGGGGATGTGCCCGCAACCCAGGTACATGCCCTTGACCGGAGTCGAACCCGGGACCCTTCAGTCCGCAGGCCGACGCTCTGTCCACTAAGTCACACCGGTCAGGGCGAGACGACAAGGTTTTATTTTGAGGGGAAGCCGGAAAACTGGGGGTAGGGGGGAGACAGGAGGTTCCCAGCCCTGGTGTATGTGAGAGGCACCCTGCCCCCTTGACCAGTGACACAGATGGGGGGCTGCTCAGAGCAGAATGGGGGACCCTCCCGCACGGACCACAGGGACCCAGAAGGTTCTCAGTCGCCCACCCTCTCACCCCAGAATTTTCTCCTAAGAAGGATGAAGACATTTGCTATATGGTATCTCTTCCAAAGGTCGTGGTTTTTAGGGAAATGCATGGAAAAAAATTTTTTTTCAGAGAGTTAGAGAGAGGGAGAGAGAGAGAGAGAGAGAGAGAGAGAGAGAGAGAGAGAGAGAGAGAGAGAGAGAGAGAGAGAGAAACATCCATAATGAGAGAGAATCATTCATGGATCAGATGCCTCCTGCACACCCCCTACTGGTTGGGGATGGAGCCTGCAACCCCGGGCATGTGCCCTTGACCGGGAATGGAACTGTGACCTCCTGGTTCATAGGTCAACACTCAACCACTGACCCAGGTCGCCGGGCAGCAACCTTTCTTAGGTGTCCACTCCAGAACAAGAAAACTGGGGTGGGAAGAGAGATGGAGAAACACAGAGGAAGCCAGAGAAGAGTGAAAGAGACAGTTAGAGAGAGAAATGGAGAGGGGGGGAGGGAGAGACATTGGGGAAGAGAGATAGGAAGATAGGGAGAGATTGTGAGAGAAGGGAAGGAGGAGGAGGAGAAGGAGGAGGAGGAGGAGGAGGAGGAGGAGGAAGAAGAAGAAGAAGAAGAAGAAGAAGAAGAAGAAGAAGAAGAAGAAGAAGAAGAAGAAATGAATGAGAAGGAGGAGGAGATGGAGGAGAATGAAGATAAAAAGGAGGAGAAGGTAGAAGGGGAGGAGGAAGAGGAGGAGGAGGAGGAGGAAGAGGAGGAGGAGGAGGAGGAGGAGGAGGAGAAGGAGGAGGAAGAAGAAGAAGAAGAAGAAGAAGAAGAAGAAGAAGAAGAAGAAGAAGAAGAAGAAGAAATGAATGAGAAGGAGGAGGAGATGGAGGAGAATAAAGATAAAAAGGAGGAGAAGGTAGATGGGGAGGAGGAGGATGAAGAGGAGGAGGAGGAAGAGGAGAAGGAGGAGGAGGAGGAGGAGGAGAGAAAAGAGGAGATGGAAGAAAGGATGAAGGAGGAGGAGTTGGAGGAGAAGAAAGAGGAGGAAGAATTGCAGATGGCGATGGAGGAAGAGGTAGAGAAGGAAGAGGAGGAGGAAGAGGAAGAAGAAGAAGAAGAAGAAGAAGAAGAAGAAAAAGAAGAAGAAGAAGAAGAAGAAGAAGAAGGAGGAGAAGAAATGAATGAGAAGGAGGAGGAAATGGAGGAGAATGAAGATAAAAAGGAGGAGAAGGTACATGAGGAGGAGGAGGAGGAGGAGGAGGAGGAGGAGGAGGAGGAGGAGGAGGAGGAGGAAGGAGGAGAAGGAGGAGAAGGAGGAGAAGGAGAAGGTAGATGGGGAGGAGGAGGAGGAGAAACAGAAGGTTGTCTCTGGGCAACAGATAACCCCTCTCCACCAGGAGTCGTGGCCAAAGCCTGTAAATCTGGTGCTGTTGCACCTGAAACCATTGAGGAGGCACGAAAGTGAGGCCGTGTGGGCAGGTGAGAGAGTGAGGGTGGTGGTGGTGTCAGCACACACCCATCTCCTCCTTCTCCTCCTCCTCCTCTTCCTCTTCTTCCTCCTCTTCCATTTCCTCTTCCTCCTCCTTCATCTCCTCCTCCATCTCCTCCTCCTCCTCCTCCATCTCCTCCTCTTCCTCCTTCTCTTCCTCCACCTCCTTCATCTCCTCCTCCTCCTTCATCTCCTCCTCCTCCTCCATCCTCCTCCTCCTCCTCCATCTCCTCCTCCTCTATCTCCTCCTCTTCCTCCTTCTTCTCTTCCTCCACTTCCTTCATCTCCTCCTCCTTCTCCATTTCCTCCTCCATCTTCTCCTCCTCCATCTCTTCCTCCCCCTCTTTCACCTCCTCCATCTCCTCCTCTTCTTCCTCCATCTCCTCTTCTTCCTCCTCCTCCTCCTCCTCCTCCTGCATCTCCTCCTCCTCCCCCTCTTTCACCTCCTCCATCTCCTCCTACTCTTCCTACTTCTCCTCCTCCTCCTCCTCTTCCTCCATCTCCTCCTCTTCCTCCATCTCCTTCTCCTCCATCTCCTCCTCCTCCAATTCTTCCTCCTCTTCCTCCTCCATCTCCTCCATCTCCATCTCCTCCTCCTCCTCCTCCTCCTCCTCCTCCTCCTCCTCCTCCTGCATCTCCTCTTCCTTCAATTCTGCCTCCTCCTCCAGCTCTATCTCCTCCTCCTCCATCTCCTCCATCTCCACCTCCTCCTCCTCCTCCTGCATCTCCTCCTCCTCCTCCTCCATCTCCACCTCCCCCTCCTCCACCTCAGATCCTTCACTTAATCCCATCAGCCAACACCCCCTGTCCATACAAAGTCCCATTCTGAGGTTCTGGGTGAAGGCACATTTTTTTTTTTTTTTAGGGGTGGGGAGGTCCCCTTCTCCCGTCTCCTCTCCGACAGCGAGCCCACCTCATGCACACACTCTCCATGTGTTCCCCGCCTGCCCCTCAGCCCACCACCTCCCCCCCCCGCCCCCCAGTTACAGTAACGAGAGGAGAATGGGCAACGGCTGGCTGCCTTTGATCACCGACAGAGGAGATTTCCGCAGATGGACGTGCGGTGTGTCGACGCTTCCTGGCCCTTTCAAACCCTCCCCATAAACTCGCCAGGCCCAGGACGCATCCATCCACCCACGTGTGCCCTCCCCCTCCCTCCCCACACCCCACAACCGCCCCCCCCTCCCCAGTTCCATCTCCCTTTGATGTATGATTGCTGCTGAGGTTTATTCTCGGAAATCCTGTATCAGAAAAAGAAAAAAAAAAAGAAGAAATCAAAGGAGACGTGTGAATAGGGGTGGGTGTGTGGGTGTGTGTGTCTCGAATTTCCCCTCCGTCGGGAGGAGGCCCAGGAATCAAAACGAGGTGGACAAGAAAAGTGGCTGCAATTCCTGCTGTCCTGCCCGTGGCATTTGGAGGTTCCCCGTGAAAGGTTGGAGGGGGGGGATAGGAGGTGGGGGGCACGGGCCTCAGCCTTCAAATTAAAAGCATTCTTCGGGGTTCCCCTGGAAATGGCATGCACGTGGGCAGCGAACAACAGCCGGCGGGTTTTCGCTCTGGGACGGGAGAAGGTGGAGACTCTGGACCGAGTCCCCCAAGGTCAGATGAAGGTCAAATGAAGGTCACAACAGGGCCAACATTCAGGTTGATGCTTTGTCCAAAGGATTTGTGTTGATTTTGGCGAATCCTCCCGCCCAGGGTATTTTCCCATTGATTTTTGTTTTTAAACAAGATATTTTATTGATTTTCTTACAGAGAGGAGGGGAGAGGGAGAGAGAGTTAGAAACATCGATGAGAGAGAAACATGGATCAGCCGCCTCCTGCACGCCCCCACCTGGGGATGTGCCCGCAACCAAGGTACATGCCCTTGACCGGAATCGAACCCGGGACCCTTCAGTCCACGGGCCGACGCTGTATCCACTGAGCCACACCGGTTAGGGTTCCCATTGATTTTTTTAGAGAGAGTGGAAGAGAGAGAGAGAAAGGCAGAGAGAAACATCGATGAGAGAGAAACATCGATGTGAGAGAGAGAGACATCCATCGATGGCCTCATTCACACGCCCCGACCAGGACGGGGGGCCAGGGGGCAGCTGATCAGTGATTCTCTCTCATCGTGGATGTCTCACTCTCTCCTTTCCTCTCTGAAATCAATAAAAATATATTTAAAAATCTAGATAGCTAGATATAGATATAGACATATACATGGAGTGGCCAGATTATGATGATCTCTGAACACATAATAATCTGGCCACTCTGTGTGTGTGTGTGTGTCCATATATATATGTTTATATGTTTATATGTTTATATATATATATTAGAGGCCCGATGCATGAATTCATGCATGGGTGGGGTCCGGCCAGCCTGGCCAGGGGGAGGGGACATGGGCAGTTGGCCGGCCTGCCTGCTGGTCGAACTCCTGGTCGAGGGGACCATTTGCATATTAGCCTTTTATTCTATAGGATCGACACGGAGTGGCCGGATGATTCTGCGTTCAGAGATCATCATCATCTGGCCACTCGGTGTGTCTACAAAAGCTTAGGCAACCGAATGACTGAATGACCAGTCGACTGGTCGCTATGACTTGCACTGACCACCAGGGGGCAGACGCTCCGACTGGTAGATTAGCTTGCTGCTGGGGTCCGGCCGATCGGGACTGAGCGAGACGGGCCGGACACACCCTGGAGCCCCCCTTCGGTCCCTCCCCGGCTGGCCGACCTCCCACGTCCCTCCATGGCCCCAGTCGTGCACCAGTGGGGTCCCTCGGCCTGGCCTGCGCCCTCTCGCCACCCGGGACCCCTCGGGGGATGTCGGAGAGCCGGTTACGGCCCGATCCCGCAGGCCAGGCCGAGGGACCCCACTGGTCCATGAACTTGTGCACCAGGCCTCTAGTATATATAAAAGGCTAATATGCACATTGTCCGCTCGGGAGTTCAACCAGGAGAGCAGGAGTTGGATCGCTCACTATGATGTGCACTGACCACCAGGGGGTGGCGCAAAACATGGCAGGCGACCAGCAGCGATGGCAGGGCGCTGAGGGAGAGAGGGAAGGAGGAGGTGGGGAGGTGGGGAGGCCAGGCCTAGGGATGCATGAATTTCGTGCACCGGGCCTCTATCCTATCTAATAAAAGAGCAATATGCAAATTGACCATCACTCCAACACACAAGATGGCTGCCCCCATGTGGACACAAGATGGCCAGCAGGGGAGGGCACTTCGGGGGGGACCCAGGCCTGCAGGGGAGGGCAGTTAGGGGCAACCAGGCCTGCAGGGGAGGGCAGTTGGGAGGGACCAGACCTGCAGGGGAGGGCAGTTAGGGGCAACCAGGCCTGCAGGGGAGGGCACCTAGGGGGGACCAGGCCTGCAGGGGAGGGCAGTTGGGGGCAACCAGGCCTGCAGGGGAGGGCAGTTAGGGGGGACCAGGCCTGCAGGGGAGGGCAGTTGGGGGGGACCAGGCCTGCAGGGGAGGGCAGTTTGGGGGGACCAGGCCTGCAGGGGAGGGCAGTTAGGGGTGACCAGGCCTGCAGGGGAGGGCAGTTGGGGGTGACCAGGCCTGCAGGGGAGGGCAGTTAGGGGTGACCAGGCCTGCAAGGGAGGACAGTTGGGGGTGACCAGGCTGGCAGGGGAGCAGTTAGGCATCAATCCGGCTGGCAGGGGAGTGGTTAGGGGGTGACCAGGCCTGCAAGGGAGGGCAGTTGGGGGTGACCAGGCCTGCAGGGGAGGGCCGTTAGGCATCAATCCGGCTGGCAGGGGAGTGGTTAGGGGGTGACCAGGCTGGCAGGCAGAAGCAGTTAGGGGCAATCAGGCAGGCAGGCAGGTGAGCAGTTGGGAGCCAGCAGTCCTGGATTGTGAGAGGGATGTCCGACTGCCCGTTTCGGCCCGATCCCAGATTGAGGGGTCCCAGATGGGAGAGGGTGCAGGTCGAGCTGAGGGACACCCCCCCCCCCCGCCCCATGCACGAATTCCGTGCTCCGGGCCTCTAGTTCGGAATAAGCCCTCCTATAGGATTCGCCCCGTCTCTGCTGAGTTGTCCCGAGTCCTGAGGGGCAGCCCGGACCCGGGGGTTGTCCGGTTACAGCTCTTACCCTGCACCCCGACATCCAGGGCCCCTGACAATTTCAGACCGAACGCCGGCCTGTTGGGTGGCGGTGGGACATATGAAAACGCTTCATGTCTGAGCTGCGTTCACGGGTTCCATCTGGTGCCAATTGCTGGTTCACGTGTCTTCGCGAGACCCGTTTCCCGGAGGCGTCTTGTTTAATAAGGATCTCGGCGTGGGACATGCAGGTGCTCCTTTTTGGGGGGTTGGGGGGGGTCCCTGTGCCCGTGGGCTGGCGTGGGGGGGGGTGGGCATCTCTCTTTCCTTCTCGCTCCCCCATCTCCATGAGGAGGGGACCCCCTCAGAGGTTGCCTTTATTTTTTAACATTTAAGCCAATTTTTTTTTAAAAAAAAATAACACGTAATTCCCATGTAATACAAATGTTCCCATACATGTATGGGGTCTCGTGTCTCGTGTGGGTCATGGGTGGGGATGGGGGTCCCACGGAGGGTCTGTTACGGATGCTAATGCTGACGCTGATGTTGATATTGATGACACCTAATACTGATATCGATACCGATAGCAGCGTTGATTCTGACATTGATCGTGAATACCGATAATGGTATGGATGCTGTTGGTATTGGTGCTAATACTGATGCTGATACTGATATTGATAATAATCAATTAAGGTGGACATTGATATTGGTAACCAATGCCGAGATGGATGCTGATATTGATACCGATATGGGAGTGGATGCTGGTAGGAATATGGATATTGATAGTAACGACACGGATGTTGGTATGGATACTGATGCTGATACTGACATGGATATCGATAATAAGGTAGTTATCAATAATTAGTTATCAATATCAGTGACGTGGACGTTGATAACGAATGCTTATATTTGATTTTGATACTGATGTGGGTATAGACAGTAATGTTGATATTGATATATTGTTAACTACATAATAATACGATGCTGATATGTTGATGCTGATACTGATATTGATAACGTTAATACTGACATTGATATCGGTAAGTAAAGCTGAGTTGGATGCTGATGTTGATACTGATACATTGATACCTGATTCTGATACCGGTATTGATGACGATGTAGATATTGATACCGATGTTGATAATAACGTTAATACTGACATTGATATTGGTAACTAATGCTGAGATGGATGCTGATACTGATATTGATGATGATGTAGATATTGATACTGATATTGATAATAATGTTAACACTGACATTGATATGGGTAATTAATGCTGAGATGGATGCTGATACTGATATTGATATATATTTATACCTGATGCTGATACCAATATTGATGACGATGTAGGTATTGATACTGATATTGATAATAATGTTAACACTGACATTGATATTGGTAAGTAAAGCTGAGATGGATGCTGATACTGATATTGATACTGATATATTGATACCTGATGCTGATACCGATATTGATGACGATCTAGATATTGATAATAACGTTAATACTGACATTGATATTGGTAACTAATGCTGAGATAGGTGCTGATATTGATAACTGATACTGATACTGATATTGATGACAATGTAGATATAGATAATGATATTGATAATAACGTTAACACTGACATTGATATTGGTAACTAATGCTGAGATGGATGCTGATATTGATGTTGATATTGATACTGATACATTGATACCTGATGCCGGTACTGATATGGATGACGATGTAGATATTGATACTGATATTGATACTGATACTGATACTGATATTGATACTGATATATCGATACCTGATGCTGATACCGATATTGATGACGATGTAGATATTGATACCGATATTGATGACGATGCAGCAGGTTGCTTTCAACGCCCCGAGCCAACCTCCTCCTCCTCCTTTTCCTCCTCCTTTTCCTCCTCCATCTCCTCTTCCATCTCCTCTTCCATCTCCTCCTCCCCCGCCCCCCGACCCCCTACCCCGCGGGACATGTGGGCGAAGTGCGTCAGGGGCGAGGGAGGGAGATGGGAGATGGGGGGGGGGCGCGGCAGGGCCCCCGCCAATTCCAGGCGAACCATTTCCGAGCGCAATTACGCGCGTCAGGCGCGCAGCTCCCCGAGCGCCCGGAGGGCCCGGCCGGCGCCGTAATTGCAAACAGACCCGTGACCTCCGCGCGCCCGTGTCCCGCCGGTGACCCGGGGCCGGCCCGCGGCTCCCGCACGTGGGTCGGTTCCTCGGGGCTGATGGCCCGGATCTGGCGGCGGAGGGCGCGCAGGTGGGCGCACGGGCAGCTGCGCATGGAGGTGCGCGCCCCCCCTCCCCGTGCGCGCGCGCAAATGTGCGTTTTCTGGGGTGACGACCCCCACCCCCCAAGTGAATGAGATGGATTGGGGGGGTTCTAGGGGCCTCGCTCTCCAAAAAGGGGGTGAAAGAGAGAGAGAGAGAGAGAGAGAGAGAGAGAGAGAGAGAGAGAGATGGGGAAGGGGAAGGGGATGGAGAGGGGGGATGGGGAGGGATGGCGAGGGGAGAGATGGGAGCAGAGAAAACAAGACCCCAAGTCATCTTGTTTTAATTTATTTTTATTTATTTGTTTTTTAAAAAAATATATCTTATTGATTTTTTTTACAGAGAGGAAGGGAGAGGGAGAGAGAGTCAGAAACATCGATGATGAGAGAGAAACATCGACCAGCTGCCTCCTGCACGCCCCCCACTGGGGATGTGCCCGCAACCCAGGTCCATGCCCTTGACCGGGAATCGAACCCGGGACCCTTCCGTCTGCAGGCCGACGCTCTGCCCACGGAGCCACACCGGCCAGGGCCCAAGTCATCTTTTTAAAAAAATTATTTACATAATGCAATGCAATAAACATGATAGGTTTATTGTATTATGATTACGCTTTTACATTATTATTATTATACTATCGGGTTACTCCTAGAATTTTTAATCTCGCCATTACGTTATTTCTTAAAATATATTCTTATTGATTTCAGAGAGGAAGAGGGGAGAGAGAGAGAGAAACATCCATGAGGAGAGAGAATCACGGGACCGGCCGCCTCCCGCCCGCCCCCCGACTGGGGATCGAGCCCGCAACCCGGGCCTGTGCCCTTGACCGGGGATCGAACCCTGACCTCCTGGTTCACAGGTCGACGCTCAACCCCTGAGCCACGCCGGCCGGACCCAAGTCATCTTTTTAAAAACTGTTATTATAATGTAATGTAAGAAACGTGGTACGTTCATTGCATTATGATTCCGCGTTTACATTGTGAGGATACCTTTAGGTTATTCGTGGAATGGTGACTCTCACCGTGATAGTATTATTGGTCATCCTTAGAATTTTGTTTTTAAACAGGATCGTGGCCCTAGCTGGTGTGGCTCAGTGGATAGAGCGTCGACCTAGGAACCAGGAGGTCAGGGTTCGATTCCCGGTCAAGGGCACAGGCCCGGGTTGCGGGCGCGATCCCCAGCAGGGGGCGTGCAGGAGGCAGCCGATCCGTGATTCTCTCTCCTCATGGATGTTTCTCTCTCTCTCTCTCCCTCTCCCTTCCTCTCTGGAATCAATAAGAATCTACACGGAGTGGCCAGATGATGATGATCTCTGAACGCATAACCATCTGGCCACTCCGTGGCTGTCCTGTAGAATAAAAGGCTGATATGCAAATGGTCCCCTCGACCGGGAGTTCGACCAGCAGGCAGGCCGGCCGACCGCCCACGTCCCTTCCCCCTGGCCAGGCTGGCCGGACCCCACCCATGCACCGGGCCTCTAATATATATATATATATATATATATATATATATATATATATATATATATATATATATATATATATATACACACACACACACACACACACGGAGTGGCCAGGTTATGATTATCTCTGGATGCATAATAATCTGTCCACTCGGTGTGTATCTATACTAATAAAAGGGTAATATGCTAATTAGACTGGGTCAACCAGACATTCTTCCGGTCGTCCGGTCCTCCTTCCAGACAAAGCCAGGGTGGTGGGGGCCAAGGCAGAGGTGGTTGGGGGCGATCAGCCCGGCAGGGGAGGGCAGTTAGGGGCGATCAGGCAGGCAGGCAGGTGAGTGGTTAGGAGCCAGTGGTTCCAGGTTTCGAGAGGGATGTCCGACTGCCGGTGTAGGCCCGATCCCTGTGGAATCCAGCCTAAACCGGCTCTCCGACATCCCCCGAGGGGTCCTGGATTGGAGAGGGTGCAGGCCGGGCTGAGGGGACCCCCCCCCCCCTCCACGATGCACCAGCCTGCCTGCGGGTCGAACTCCTGGTCGAGGGGACCATTTGCATATTAGCCTTTTATTCTACAGGATAGACACGGAGTGGCCAGATTATGCGTTCAGAGATCATCATCGTCTGGCCACTCCGTGTAGATAGGGCCCTAGCCGTTTTGGCTCAGTGGATAGAGCATCGGACCATGGACTGAAGGGTCCCGGGTTCGATTCCCGGTCAAGGGCATGTACCTCGGTTGCGGGCTGGATCCCTGGGCCCCGGCCTGGGGGGGGGGGTATGTGGGAGGCAACCCATCGATGTGTCTCTCTCACATGGATGTTTCTCTCTGTCTCTCTCTCCCCCTCCCTCCCTTCCTCTCTCTTTAAAAATGAGTGGGAAAATATTCTCGGATAAAGATGAACACAAAAAACAGATCTATAGATAGACACATAGCTAAATAGGTGGCTATAAATTAGATTAGACACATGATGGAAATAAATACTTTAGATATAGAGGATGATAGATGGATAAGTGGTCGATAGATGCAGATGAAAGAAAGATAAATGATATAGATTGAAGATGACAGGTGAGACAGGTGGATGATAGATACACACATATCCATGCATACATAGATGATAGTTACGTGACAGGTACACATGAATATACATGCACACATATGATATACCATATAGGTGATGTATACACACACATGTATGTGCATACATAGATGATGGCTACATGACATATATGTGCACATATAGACGATAGATACACACATACACGCATATACATACATGATCAACACATTATACATATATACATGCATACATAAATTATAGATGCGCACATATATACATGCATACATACATGATAAGTACATTATATATACATGCAAACATAGCTGATAGATGAACATGCATATACATGCATACATGGCAGATACACACATATACACAAATACATACATGATACATGCATTATACGCACATGTGTGTATATGAGACACACATGTGTGCACATGCATACATAGATGATAGATGTGTATGAACAGACGGCAGCTAAAATGGGGGCAGGTCGGTAAACATGCTAGACAGACAGCTACGTGAGGAGGTCCAGCGCATTGCCTGGAATCGCCTCAAGTGAATTCACAGCGAGGCGTGGCCGGACCTGCAGACGGGGCGCCATGCCCATGGCATCCTTCTGAGGGTTTGCACGTTTGAGTGTAGGGAACTTCCTGCTGAGAATGGATACAATGTATCAATGAGAATGGACACAATGTATCGACGGGAATGGATACAATGATTCAACAAGAATGGATACAATGTATCGAGGAGAACGGACACAAATGCATCAATAAGAATGGATACAATGTATCAAGGAGAACGGATACCACGTATCAATGAGGATGGATACAATGTATCGAGGAGAAACGGATACAAATACGTCAATGAGAACGGATACAATGTATCAAGCAGAACGGACACGGTGCATCAAAGAGAATGCATACAATGTATCAACAAGAATGGACACAATGCATCAACGAGAATGGATACAAATGCATCAACGAGAACGGATACAATGTTTTCAGACGAGAATGGATACAATGTATCGATGAGAACTGATACAATGTATCAAGGAGAATGGATGGACGCGTCAATGAGAATGGATACAATGTTTCAACCTTCTGAGCTTGGATAGGAAACAAAGTTGCCACCTGCAGGGGGGAATGTTTTGCCGGTGGTTCGTTCTTTGCTGGGGGTGACGGTCAGCCCTGCGGCGGGCAGGGAACCCCTAGGATCTTGGGGTTTGGGGCAAAGAGCCCATGGAGGGAGGCAGGCGTCACCTTGCCGTCTGCGGGTGGTGGGGGGGGGGGCGGGGAAAGGGGCGGCTTTGGTTCCCCTCCGGCCTCGCCGGGAACCACACACTCCGTGGGCCTTCTGTGTCCCCGTGCGCGCGCGCGCATGTGTGCGCTGGGCACGCGCTGAGCGGAAGACGCAAAAGCCCGGGGGCGCCCCCCCTTAGGGTGCCAGGGCGCCCCCAAAGCCAGCAAGTCCCAGAGGCCGTGCAGACAGACCCGCGAGGTCCCTCCCTACGCGGGTGCACACACCTGTCCGCAGGTGAGGCCTTGGCAGGGGGGGGGGGGGCGGGCAGCCACGTCCACCTGCTTTTCCTCCAAAAACGGGGTCCCTGTCTGACGGGGCAGGGCCGACAGGGGCTGTTTGGGGCCACCTGAGCCGTGGGAATGGAGGGGGGGTGGGTGCTGCCAGTTCAAACCCCGCGCCTGGCCGGTGTGGCTCAGTGGTTACTGCTCGCGCCCGGAGCTGGGTTCAATTCCCAGTCACTCTGCGCCCTCACCCGGGGGCGAGTGTGGGAGAAAACCAGTCCATCTCTCTCTCTCTCTCCCTCCCCCTCCCTTCCATTATCTTTAAAAAAAAAAAAAAAAAGGAGACCCTTTCCCCTCCTGCCCTGGCCGGTGTGGCTCAGTGGGTAGAGCGTCAGCCTGCAAACCGAAGGGTCCTGGGTTCGATTCCGGGTCAAGGGCCCGTATCTTGTTTGCTGGTTCCTCCCTGGCCTGGGCCCTGATGGGGGCGCGTGGGGGAGGCAACCCATTGATGTTTCTCTCTGTCTTCCCCTCTCTCTCCTGTTCTCCCTATAAATCAATGGGGAAGATATCCTCCGGTGAGGATCTTTATATGATCCTTGGGTGAGAATTAACAACCGGGAAAACCACACACACACACACACACACACACACACACACACACACAGGGCTCCCCGTGAGACGCGAATGTCAGAGAAACGACAGAGAGCTTTTCGGGATAACACACACACACACACACACACACACACACACACACACACGCCTCCCTTCATGGGCTCTTTGCCCCAAACCCCAAGATCCTAGGGGTTCCCTGCCCCGCCGCAGGGCTGACGGTCACCCCCAGCAAAGAACGAACCACCTGCAAAACATTCCCCCCCCCCCTGCAAGTGGCAACTTTGTTTCCTATCCAAGCTCAAAAGGTTGATACATTGTATCCATTCTCAGCAGGCGGTTCCCCACACTCCCTGCAAGTGGCGACTTTGTTTCCCCCAAGCTCAGAATGTTGATACATTGTATCCATTCTCGTCGCTACATTTGTATCCATTCTTGTTGCTACATTGTGTCCATTCTCCTTGATACATTGTATCCATTCTCTCCCCAGGAGGTTCCCTACACTCAAGCCCAGGCCTGGGGTGGCGGCTGCAGGTTCTGGCTGAGACCGGGGCGTAGACAGAGGGGGTGACGAGACCAGACGGGGGTCCCCACACGCGGAGAGAGAGAGAGCGCGAGCGCGCGCGAGAGCGCAAACTCGCCCAGGGCCCCCCCGCACGTCTCCAAATAAATTTGTGAACTCGCCACAAAAGAGTGCATAAAACCAGATGAGCCGTGACGGAATTAAGGCCTCGCCGTCCAAGGCCAGGCCCGTGGGGTGCAGCCAGCTGCCAGGCAGCCAAGCAGCCCCCCTCTTTCCTCCCCATTGTTACCCCCCCCACCCCCACCCCCGCGCGCCCCGGACCACGATTCCAATTAGCTCCCCCGATGACCTCATACCGAGGAGGGTATGGCCCCGAATATTAAAAATTCCTGCAAGCAAATGAAAGGATGGCTGGGCATGGGAGCGGAGAGGGGGGGTTGGGGGTGGAGGGGGGGGGCTGGGAAGGGCTCGGGGGTACAGGGGGTGCAAACATGTTTCATTTGATGTCAACACTCCGCTCTGGCTGGGCCGGGGCGGGAGCCTGGGGGGAGAGGAAATTGAAGGTCGTAGCCCAGCAAGAGGCAGAGAATAGCAGACAGATTTACAACACATGCGAGCGACCATTAGGAAAAGGGGGGGCCCGGGGTACCCCGCCGACCACCCGCCCGACTACAAAGCGGGGACATAAATTCGCAAAATCCCAGATGGCCCTCAGGTCCGTCCCACCCCCCCCCCCCCGCCCCAACCCTGCCTACGTTTTCATTTTTGTTTTGTTTTTTAAATACATATTTTCATTGATAGCAAGTAGGAAGGAAGAGGGAGAGGGAAACATCCAGGAGGAGAGAGAATCAGGGGTCGGCTGCCTCCTGCACGCCCCCTACTGGGGATGGAGCCCGAAACCGGGGCCTGTGCCCTTGGCCGGGAATCGAACCCGGGACCTCCTCGTTCATAAGTCGATGTTCAACCACTGAGCCACACTGGCTGGTTTTTGTTGTTGTTGCTTTAAAATATATATTTATATTTATATTTATATTTATATTTATATTTATATTTATATTTATATTTATATATATTTTATATTTATATTTTATATTTATTTATATTTATATTTATATTTATATTTATATTTATATTTATATTTATATTTATATTTATATTTATATTTATATACAGAGCGGCCAGGTTAGGATGATCTCTGAACGCATAATCATCCGGCCACTCCGTGTCTGTCCTATAGAATAAAAGGCTAATATGCAAATGGTCCCCTCGACCGGGAGTTCGACCAGCAGGCAGGCCGGCCGACCGCCCATGTCCCCTCCCCCTGGCCAGGCTGGCTGGACCCCACCCATGCACGGATTCATGCACCGGGCCTCTAATATATAGACACTGAGTGGCCAGATTATTATGCGTTCAGAGATCATCATCATCTGGCCACTCCGTGTACATATGCCAACGCCTGCTTTTTTTTTTTAAGCAACAAAAGAAATGCACACTTTATTATTCATACATAAAAAATGCAAGTGCTATTTCAGGTTTTTTTAAAAAAATATATATTTTTATTGATTTCAGAGAAGAAGGGAGAGGGAGAGAGAGAGGGAAACATCCATGAGGAGAGAGAATCATGGACCAGCTGCCTCCTGCACGCCCCCTGCTGGGGATCGAGCCCCCAACCACCTGAGCCACCCTGGCCACGGCTCATTGGATAATTTTTTTTTTTTTTTGTTAATGAAAATGTAACACCTGCCCCCATGTTTTCAGCGAGAGGTTTACTTTGAAGATCACTGTGTGTACACAGCCCCAGGCTATTGTCACCATCTATACTAACAAAAGGGTAATATGCTAATTAGACCGGGAGACCTTCCGGACGTCCTTCCGGACAAAGCCATGGTGGCGAGGCCGAGGCAGAGGCTGTTAGGGGTGAGCAGGCCAGCAGGGGGCAGGGGGTGGCAGTGGGGGTGAGCAGGCCGGCAGGGGGGACAGTTGGGGGCGATCAGGCCGGCAGGCAGAGTGGTTAGGGGCGATCAGGCAGGCAGGCAGGTGAGCGGTTAGGAGCCAGCGGTCCCGGATTGCGAGAGGGATGTCCGACGGCTGGTTTATGGGATCGGGCCTAAACCGGCCGTCGGACATCCCCCGAGGGGTCCCAGATTGGCGAGGGTGCAGGCCGGGCTGAGGGACAACCCTCCCCCCCCCCCCCCCGGGCATGAATTTTGTGTACCTGGCCACTAGTCTATACTAATAAAAGGGTAATATGCTAATTAGACCAGGAGACCTTCCGGGAGACCTTCCGGACATCCTTCCAGACAAAGCCATGATGGTGGGGCCGAGGCAGAGGCTGTTAGGGATGAGCAGGCTGGTGGGGGGCAGTTGGGGGTGAGCACGGGGGACAGTTGAGGGCAATCAGGCCTGCAGAGGGGCAGTTGGGGGCAATCAGGCCAGCAGGGGGGCAGTTGGGGGTGAGCAGGCCAACAGGGGGCAGTTGGGGGCAGGCCTGCAGGGGAGGCAGTTGGGGACAATCAGGCTGGCAAGGGCATAGTTGGGGGCGATCAGGCCGGCAGGGGAGGGCAGTTGGGGGCGATCAGGCCAGCAGGCAGGTGAGCAGTTAGGAGCCAGCGGTCCCGGATTGCGAGAGGGATGTCCGACGGCCAGTTTATGGGATCGGGCCTACACCGGCAGTCGGACATCCCCCGAGGGGTCCCAGATTGGCGAGGGTGCAGGCCGGGCTGAGGACACCTCCCCCCCACCCCAAATTTCATGCACTGGGCCCCTAGTCCTATATAATATAGAGCTAATAGGCTAATGGTCGTGACGACCTCACGCCGTCATGACCGGTCAGCAGGAGGCTGCTGTGGGCGGGGCTTAATGGGGGTGGGGCTGGCTGGGTCTGGGTCTCGCCCAATGGCAGTCAGACATCCCCCGAGGGGTCCTGGATTGCGAGAGGGTGCAGGCAGGCTGGGCTGAGGGACCCCCCACCCCCCCCTTCCGTGCACGGATTTCGTGCACCAGGCCTCCGATTGAATATAATTTTCGGAGCTCAAACCACCTTGAAAAACACCCATCCGGTGCCCATGCCTCCAGCCCCGAAGGAGTTAATGCCGCTTGAAGTCCGAGATTACCATTTTACGACCCAACGCTTTTCCCAAAGACCCATTATCATAAAATCGAAAAGCCCTTCACGCCACTCCCCGCTCTCCCGAGAGAGCTCTCGGGCCGTGAATCACCGTAAATAACGCTGTCACGCGGGGACACTTACGCCCGCCATCCCCATCGGACCTTCCCGGCCGATCATACGAATTAACACAACGAGGCCGGCCTGCCTTCGGCGTAAGGGACTCTCGCCGGACTCCGCTTGTGTCCGTACTGAATGATGATGATGACGGTGACGACGATGGCGTTTCAATCCTCACGCCGAGGACCTATTTTTTCCCCCCCCCATTGCTTTTATTTATTTATTTTAAAATATATTTTATTGACTCTTTTTGCAGAGAGGAAGGGAGAGGGAGAGAGAGTCAGAAACATCGATGATGAGAGAGAAACATCGACCAGCCGCCTCCTGCACGCCCCCCCACTGGGGATGTGCCCGCAACCGAGGTCCATGCCCTGGACCGGGAATCGAACCCGGGACCCTTCCGTCCGCAGGCTGACGCTCTGTCCACTGAGCCACCCCGGCCAGGGCTCCATATACACATATTTTAAATTTATTTTATTTTTTTTTTTTCTGGCATCACACCGACGTGGAGGCACGAAGCGTTTCCCTTGAACCGATTAGATTTCGGGCATCGTTGGGCTCAGGGCTGAGGGTAGGGCTTCCCATGGGTTTGTGGGCTCCCCTCCCTCCCTGCCTCCTCCCCCCCCCACCCCCCCACCCTCTGGGGTTCCCTAAGAGCCTGGTGTTGAAACGCACTTAATTTAACACGGGGTTAAGGAGCCGGCTTTTCAACACGGGGATCCCACTAAGACAGCCCTCAACGGACGGGGGGGGGGGGGGGGGGGCAGTGAAAAGGGTGGAATTTGAGGGAAATCCAGCTCGAATGACTCTTGGGGGGGGGTGGCGGAGGAGGGGGGGTGTCTGCGGGGCCACTCCAGCCCCCCTAAAACTAAGCTGTCTCCCCGCCTGCCCCCCCCCTGCCTGCCCCCCTCCGCACGTCTGTCAGAACAATTGTCCCTTCTTTCTCTCTCTCTCTTTTTTTTTTAAATAAAATAAAATAAAATACAATGCTTTTATGGATTTCTGAGAGAGGAAGGGAGAGAGAGGGAGGGATAGAACATCCTTTTTTTAAAAAAAATATATATATTTTTATGGATTTCAGAGAGGAAGGGAGAGGGAGCTAGAAACAATGGTTTTAAAAACGTATTTTTATTTTTATTTTTTAAATATATTTTTTATGGATTTCAGGGAGGAAGGGAGAGGGAGATAGAAACAATGGTTTTAAAAACGTATTTTATTTTTATTTTTTAAATATATTTTTATGGATTTCAGAGAGGAAGGGAGAGGGAGAGAGAGATAGAAACATCCACGATGAGAGAGAATCATGGACCGGCTGCCTCCTACACGCCCCCTACTGGGGATGGAGCCCGCAACCCGGGCCTGTGCCCTTGACCGGGAATCGAACCCTGACCTCCTGGTTCCTGGGTCGACGCTCAACCACTGAGCCACGCCGGCCGGCCGGGCTCAAACACGCTTTTAGGACGTCCTTCATGCCAGAGATGTGTAGCTGAGGCTGCCCCCGGTGTATCTGGGGGGAACAGGGTTGCCCCACACATTACGCACGGTATTTTATTTTATTTTATTTTATTTTATTTTATTCTATTTTATTTTATTTTATTTATTTTATTTTTTATTTTTTTATTTTATTTATTTTATTTTGTTCTGTTTTGTTTTGTTTTATTTATTTTATTTTATTTATTTTATTTATTTAATTTTATTTTGTTTTGTTTTATTTTTTTATTTATTTATTTTATTTTATTTTATTTTATTTTGTTTATTGTATTTTCTTATTTTATTTTTTATTTATTTTATTTAATTTATTTAATTTATTTTATTTTGTTTTGTTTTATTTATTTTTTATTTTTTTATTTTATTTTATTTTATTTTGTTTGTTTTATTTTTTTATTTTTTATTTTATTTTATTTTATTTATTTATTTTTTTATTTTATTTTATTTTGTTTTATTTTATTTTTTTTTTGATTCATTTTATTTTGTTTTGTTTATTTTATTTTATTTTATTTTATTTCATTTTATTTTATTTTATTTTATTTCATTTATTTTATTTTATTTTATTTTTATTTTTTTGGCCTCCGGTTTCCCGCATTGTTCTTTGCACTTTTACGAGCATGTGTTTTCAGAGCCCAACGCCAGCGTTTGACCCCAAGTGGATGGATGAACTCGCTCAGATGGCGTGCAGAATGGGGGGACGGGGGGGGGGGGGGTGAGGGGGAGGGGGAGGAAGGAATGTAAAAACATGAGCCCCTGGCAAGGTGGTTTGAATCAGGGACGCCCACGGAATGAATGGAGACCTGTATGAATTGCCTTTCCTTTTGGGGGGACGTGTGTGAACGTTTTTTTTTGGGGGGGGGCAGGGGGAGGGGGTGG
>JAJQQW010000001.1:2639904-2667404 GCA_025583905.1 Ia io
GAACAAATCTAGCTCGTCCGGCGTGACTCAGTAGTTGAGCGTCAGCCTAGGAACCAGGAGGTCATGGTTCGATTCCCGGTCAAGGGCACATGCCCGGGTTGTGGGCTCCATCCCCAGTAGGGGGCGTGCAGGAGGCAGCCAATCCATGATGATTCTCATCATGGATGTTTCTATCATCTCTCCCTTCCTCTCTGAAGTCAATAAAAATATATTTAAAAACAAAAAAAATGGGACAATTCTTACTAACGAGCGGGACAAAGGCATTGAGAGTGGCTCCCTTAAAATATTTTAACCCAAACACAGTGACTGCTGTACAAACGGGCATCTGAAACCCCAGGTTTTCAAACCTCTGTTATTGGATGTGCTGCTGAAAATACATTAAAATCCCAGAATGGGAGCGTTGTATTCCCGAGTCTGTAAATGATGCCCCGAATTCTTATATTAGATGCACGTGGAGACGTTTATGAGACAATACCCTCTCCCAACATAAGAGATTAGAAGGAGAATGGAAACGAACAGCATCGAGGATCCCCCTCAACAAGGCGGCGTGAAAAGATGGATGTAATTGCAAATGCGGAATTTATGAAATGCAGTCGTGAAGCCCGTTCTTGTCTCGACCAGGAGTGTACTACCCGGGGTTGTGCATGAGGCTGTTGGCTTCTTCCTCCTTGTCTCCCACGTTGAGGGATTCCTCTCCGGCCTCCGTCTGACTGTTGGGGTAGACCAGGTGGCCACTCGGTCCAAGAGGGAGGGACACTTGTGGGCTGGCCCTTCTCGGCCCCACTGGAATTTCAGTTTGCGTTTCTCAGTCTCCCAACCAGGAATTTCCATGACGTGGACCAGCTGTTTGTCTTGGACTCAGATGGATGGATGAATGGATGGATGGATGGATGGATGGATGGATGGATGGATGGATGGATGGAGAAATGGATGGATGGATGGATGGATGGATGGATGGATGGATGGATGGATGGATGGATGGATGGATGGATGGATGGATGGATAAATGGATGGATGGATGGATAAATGGATGGATGGATGGATGGATGGAGAAATGGATGGATGGATGGATGGATGGATGGATGGATGGATGGATAAATGGATGGATGGATGGATGGATGGATGGATAAATGGAGGGATGGATGGATGGATGGATGGATGGATGGATGGATGGATGGAGAAATGGATGGGATGGATGGATGGATGGATGGATGGATGGATGGAAATGGATGGATGGATGGATGGATGGAAATGGATGGATGGATGGATGGGTGGATAAATGGATGGATGGATGGATAAATGGATGGATGGATGGATGGATGGATGGATAAATGGATGGATGGATGGATGGATGGATGGATGGATGGATGGATGGAGAAATGGATGGATGGATGGATGGATGGATGGATGGATGGATGGATGGATGGATAAATGGATGGATGGATGGATGGATGGATGGAGAAATGGATGGATGGATGGATGGGTGGATAAATGGATGGATGGATGGAGAAATGGATGGATGGATGGATGGATGGATGGATGGATGGATGGATGGACAAATAGATGGAAAAACGAATGGATGGAGAAATGGGTATAAGGACAAATGGATGGGAAAATGGATGGATGGAGAAATGGCTGTATGAACAAATGGATGGATGGATGGATGGATGGATGGATGGATGGATGGATGGATGGACAAGTAAACAGAAAATGGGTGGATGGAGAAATGGATGGAGGGACAGGTGGATGGGACAATGGATGGATGGAGGGACAGGTGGATGGGACAATGGATGGATGGAAAAACAGATGGAAAACGGATGCATGGAGAGATGGCTGCATGAACAAATGGATGGATGGATGGACGAAATGGATGGATGGATGGATGGATGGATGGATGGATGGATGGATGGATGGATGGAATGGATGGATGGATGGATGGATGGATGGATGGATGGATGGATAAATGGATGGATGGATGGATGGATGGATGGATGGATGGATGGATGGATCGATGGACAAAGAGATGGAAAAACGAATGGATGGAGAAATGGGTATAAGGACAAATGGATGGGAAAATGGATGGATGGAGAAATGGCTGTATGAACAAATGGATGGATGGATGGATGGATGGATGGATGGATGGATGGACAAGTAGACGGAAAATGGGTGGATGGAGAAATGGATGGAGGGACAGGTGGATGGGACAATGGATGGATGGAGGGACAGACAGATGGAAAAATGGGTCGATGGAAAAACAGATGGAAAACGGATGGATGGAGAGATGGCTGCATGAACAAATGGATGGATGGATGGACAAATGGATGGATGGATAGGTGGGTGGATAAACAGATGGGTGGATGATGGGTGATTGGTAGACAGATAGATGATGATAGATATAGATGATAGATAGATAGATATAGATAGATAGATAGATAGATAGATGATAGATAGAGATAGATGATAGATAGATAGATGATAGATAGAATGAGTGGGTGAGGGACAGCCCAGATGCTGGGCTGTTCCAGGTGGGACAGGTGAACAGAAGCAGGATTGCCAAGGTTTGCTTTCGAAGTAGAGACATGGAGCTGAGGATGTGACGAGGGGTGTGAGGAGGTGAAATCAACAAGGGCGGATCTTGGGACCCCGGCCCCTGTGAGCCTTTAAGGAGACGTTTGGGGACGAAAACATAAAAAGCTGAACCCGGCCGGGGTGGCTCAGGGGTTGAGCATCAGCCTAGGAACCAGGTGGTCACGGGTTCAATTCCCGGTCAAGGGCACAGGCCCGGGTTGTGGGCTCCATCCCCAGTAGGGGGCGTGCAGGAGGCAGCCGGTCCATGATTCTCTCTCATCATGGATGTTTCTATCTCTCTCTGCCTCTCTCCCTTCCTCTCTGAAATCAATAAAAATATTTTTTTAAAAAAATGGTCTCTCTAATGCAAACGCAAGTGAATCTTGAGAAGGTTTTCGGTTGCCCCGATATTCATTCTTTTAGACCCTACATACCTCCTCTCCACCCCCACCTCCCCGACAAGCATTTTAATCGCCACCGAAATTACACACGGCCATTGCAGGCTATAAAAAAAAAAAATCTTTGTAAAGTTAGAACTTGGATGATTCCACTTTAGGAACAGGAAATCCTCGTGCATCGTACGGGCCGGGGGCATCCTTATTATTATGATTCAAAAAAGCAATCTCCGTATTTGCATTTCATATGCTACATAAAAAAAAGCCATCTGCTCCTGATGTGGCTACAATGAGGCATCATGTCCACGAGACAGAAAATGCTTTTATTTAAAAAATAAAAAAAAAAGTGTTTGCATGCAACGTGGGTGTCTGGGCAATGTCTGCACAATCCCCAAAATAATGAATAGATTTTATGTTTTTATATATATATATATATATATATATATATATATATATATATATATATATATATATATATATATATATATATCTTTTTTTTTGCATTCTGCCACATCAGAAGGAGATACAGGCGTTGAAATCAGCACATTCATTTTGTCTCCCTGAACGCCTTCTGGCTGATGACACGCAGGTAAATCCACTTACTCCTTCCCTAATACACTGTGCAGCAATGGGCATTATTGAGTCGGCGTTATTCGATATATTAAAAGCCCAACACGACTGTTGGGGAACATCCTCCTTCTGCAAGTTTGCAGTAAACCAAAGGAGAAGAAGAAAGAAGAAGAAGAAGAAGAAGAAGAAGAAGAAGAAGAAGGAGAAGGAGAAGGAGAAGGAGAAGAAGAAGAAGAAGAAGAAGGAGAAGGAGAAGAGAGGAGGAGGAGAGGAGAAGGAGAAAGAAAAGAAAGAATAAAATCTCATCACCGAACATTTGAAAGAAAAAATGCAATTCACCGAACGCAAAATGCAATTCCCCGCGATGAACAAAATCGTCTATCGTTTCCCCCCCAAAAAAAAAAAAAAAAAAAGAAAGAAAGAAAAGAAAAAAGAAAAAGAAAAAGGCATACGGATATGTCAGCCCGTTTCTCGCAACCGGTGATAAATACCGCCAGCCACAGAAAGGAGGGGGCCCCTGGATTGTCTTTGGGATTAAATTTCATCAGGGAAATGAGCCCCTCCAGGAAATCTCTGAAATATCCCCCCAAAGAGTGAGTGGGGAAACCCATCTGCTTGGGGTTATTTTATTTTTTTCTTTCCACGTGACGCAGAGTGACAATGGCAGGAAGAGAGAGGAAAATGGGGTCAGGGAAACGGTTTTTAAATTATTGGCAATTATATCTGTCCGTCGCCGATGACAAGGAAATGATAAACCCCCAAAAAAAAAAAAAGGAACAGGGTGGGGGGGAAAGGGGAGGTTAGATAGGGTGTCTGGGGGGGCAGTACAAGGGGGGGTGAGGTAGGGTAGGGGGGGGGGGGGGGGTGGGAATGCAATCAGTTCCTGCTTTTAACCTTTTCCACTCGCACTCAGATTCCAATGCACACACACTCACACACACTCACATTCACACACACACACACTCACACACACACTCACATTCACACACACACACTCACACACACTCACACACACACACACACTCACACTCACACACACACACACACACACACACTCACACACACACACACACTCACACACACTCACACTCACACACACTCTCACACACACACACAGTCTCTCTCACACACACACACACACACACACTCACACTCACACACAGTCACACACACACACACTCACACAGTCTCACACTCACACACACACACACACACACAGTCACACTCACACACACACACACACAGTCACTCACACTCACACACTCAAACACTCACACACACATTCACACGCTCACACACACACACACACACACACACACACTCACACTCACACACACACTCACACTCACACACACACTCACACACACACACACACTCACACACTCACACACTCACACACACATTCACACTCACTCACACACTCACACACACTCACACACACACTCACACACACAGTCTCACACACACACACTCACACACACACACACACTCACACAGTCTCACACTCACACTCACACTCACACTCACACACTCACACTCACACACTCAAACACTCACACACACACTCACATTCACACACACACACTCACACACACACTCACACACTCACACACACACACTCACAGTCTCACACACACACACACTCTCACACTCAGTCTCACACACACACACTCACACTCACACACACTCACACACTCACACACACTCACACACACACACACACACACACACACACACAGTCTCACTCACACACACACTCACAGTCACAGCCTCACACACACACACACACACTCGCACACTCACACACACACTCACATAGATAATACATAGATGAAAAATAGATTAGATAGACAATAGATGATAGACAGATGATAGATGATGATGATAGAGAGATATAGATAGATGATAGATGATTGATAGATGATAGATGATTGATAGATGATAGGTAGGGAGATAGATATAGAATGAGTGGATGGGTGCATGGGTGCACACAGCATGGCCCAGAGCCCTCTGGCCGTCTCCGCGTTGGGGAGGGGAGTGATTTATGTTGACACCGTCCGTCTGTGCCCCTGACCTCTCCTGTGCTGGGCCGTCCGCCCCCCCCCCCCCCGGCCCTTTCCAAGCTGCTCAGGGACCCGTGGGTAGAACCCCGAGATCTGAGTTGTGCTGAGAGTTCTGTTCAGTTCAGCAAATTCAGTCAGCTATCCATCCGTCCATCTTCCATCCAGTCTATCGTCTGTCTATCTATCTATTATCATCATCTATCATCTATCATCTATCATCTATCTATCTATCCTATCTATCAACTATCCATCTGTTCATCCATCCACCCATCCATCTATTCATCCATCCTTCTACTCATCAATTCTATGTATCTATCATCTATCATCTATCTATCTATCATCTATCATCTATCTATCTATCTATCTATCTATCTATCTATCTATCTATCTATCTATCATCTATCATCTTCCATCTATCTGTTCATTCATCCACCATTCTTCCATCCATCCATCCATCCTCTCTGTCTATCTCCATCTATCTATATATCTATCATCATCTCAACTATCTATCATCTTCCATATATCTGTTCATGTATCCACCATTCTTCCATCCATCCATCCATGTATGCATCCATCCTGTATCATCTATCTATATCGATCATCTATCTATCTATCATCTATCTATCCTATCTATCAACTATCCATCTGTTCATCCGTCCACCCATCCATCTACTCATCCATCCTTCTACTCATCAATTCTATCATCTATCTATCTATCTATCTATCTATCTATCTATCTATCTATCTATCTATCTATCTATCTATCTATCTATATCTATATCCATCTATCTATCTATCATCTATTCTATCTACCTACCATCTATTCTACCGACCATCTATCTCTATCTATATATCTATCTACCTATCTATCTACCTATCTATCTATCTATCTATCTATCTATCTATCTATCTATCTATCTATCTATCTATCTATCTATCTACCTATCTATCTACCTACCTATCTACCCATCCTTTGTTCACTGACAGATGAAGGAAACATCTTGTCCTTTGGGTGAAGAAGCTCAAGGTCCCTCGGGGGGTGGACAAGGGCATCACGATACACAGCCGTTCAGACAAACTCGGTGACGTGAAGAGAGACGGGGACACCCCGGAACTTGCAAAGAGGCCCCGTGGGGAAGTCCGTGGCGGGAAACGCCAAGAGGGAAATGGAACAAATCCTGGTGATATTGTGCATGCGATTAGGGCCCAGCTGGACCCAGGTGGCTTGTGTTGCTGCTGTTGTTTGATTTTTTGTTGTTATTATTATTTTTTTTTTAAATAAAAAGGGCTTCCAGCCCTGGCTGGTGTGGCTCAGTGGATAGAGCATCAGCCAGCGGACGGAAGGGTCCCGGGTTCGATTCCCGGTCAAGGGCACAGGCCCGGGTTGTGGGCTCCATCCCCAGTGGGGGGCGTGCAGGAGGCAGCCGATCTCATGGATGTTTCTGTCTCTCTCTCTCTCCCTCTCCCTTCCTCTTTCTCTCTCTAAAAATCAATTTAAAAAAATATTTTTAAGAAATGAACCCAGGCCCAGCGTTTGGCTTAGGGTTAAGGGTTAGGATTAGGATTTAGGGTTTGGTTTAAGGTTTAGGGTTTGGGTTAGTCCCGTGGTCGGCAAACTCATGCGTCCACGGAGCCAAACACCAACAGCACAACGACTGACATTCCTTTGGGGAGCCACGTTTTTTAAACGTAAACGTCATCGAACGCCACGTCTTCAACACAGACGCGCCCAGGCCGTGGTGTTTTGTGGAAGAGCCACCCTCCAGTGGGCCAGAGAGCCGCCTGTGGCTCGCGGGCCGCGGTTTGCCGACCACGGCCCTAGAGTCAGACGGGTGAGTTGGGTCATTGGGATTGAACCCGCATCTTGATTTCCCCAGAGAAGGGGTCCATTCTTGTTTTAAAAAGATTTTTATTGACTCCAGAGAGAAAGGGAGAGGGAGATGGAGAGAGAGAAACATCCACGAGGGGAAAGAATCATGGACCGGCCACCTCCCGCACGCCCCCAACTGGGGATGGAGCCCGCAACCCGGGCCTGTGCCCTTGACCGGGAATCGAACCCTGACCTCCTGGTTCCTAGGTCGACGCTCACCACTGAGCCACACTGGCCGGCCGAGCCAGCTCCCTCCTCTCGTCCCTGCCGTGCTCTCATCGGTCCCTTTGACAGCTTTCGGCCGCTCACCGGCCCTCCGTGCCCACCCACCATCTCATTTTCGTGTCTCTCTCTCTCTCTCTCTCTCTTTTTTCTCTCTCTTTTTTCTCCCCAAAGCTGCCCTGTCAGCTCACGTACGTCCCTGTCGGCCCAGGAGGCCTGTGATCGGGCCCCCAGCTCCCGTGTCATCTGTCCGGCGTTGTCCAGCGCCCCGTCCTGTGTGAGCTGCTCGTGACGTACAGCCCGTGACCGTGGACACGGATCACAGGTGGACAGAGGCTGCGGCCCACGGCTCTCCCCGGACCTGACAGGACCTCGTTAACCATGAGCCGGGCCTGGCCGTGAAGGTGCAGACAGCGGCTGCCTAATGACCACCTGTCCCTCCTCCCTTTGTCTTCCTTCCTTTTTCTGTCTTGTTTCTTTTTTCTTTTTTTCCGGGTGACTTGATGAGATGGGGACCCAGAGGGGCTGCCGGGCAGGTCCCTAATGGAATCCAGCCACATGGGGTCCCCGTCACCGTCCCCCCTGCCCTGGCACAGCCCAGCTCATGGGACTGCTGTTCCCGGGAAATAAATTAATTTGCTTGATGGAATTCAGGAATAATAATAATAATTACATTAAAAAAAACATTACAGCCCTAACCGGTGTGGCCCAGTGGATAGAGCGTCGGCCTGTGGACTGAAGGGTCCCGGGTTCGATTCCGGTCAAGGGCATGGACCTTGGTGGTGGGCACATCCCCAGTTGGGGGGGCGTGCAGGAGGCGGCTGATCGATGTTTCTCTCTCATCAATGTTTCTGACTGTCTATCCCTCTCCCTTCCTCTCTGTAAAAAAATCCATAAAATATATATAATTTTTTTAAAAAAGGTGACTTGGGCCCTAGCCGGGGTGGCTCAGTGGATAGAGCGTCGGCCTGCGGACTGAAGGGTCCCGGGTTCGATTCCGGTCAAGGGCACAGGCCGGGGTTGTGGGCTCCATCCCCAGTGTGGGGGCGTGCAGGAGGCAGCCGGTCCATGATTCTCTCTCATCATCATGGATGTTTCTCTCTCTCTCTCTCTCTCTCTCTCTCTCTCTCTCTCTCTCTCCCTTCCTCTCTCTGAAATCAATAAAAAAAAATCTATTTAAAAAATTTTTTTTAAAAAATGCCAAGCATTTCAGCACCGATTTCTGGGTGGGTTTACCGGCGTTGAGTGTTTTGCTCTGCGTGTCCCCGTCGCTGGGTAAACAACTCGGAACGAGATGAGAAGAAGCTCAGAACTCTGTTCCATTCAGGTCACCTCACCGGCGCTTTAATTGACGAGGAAAGTGGGTCACCCCGAGCTGCCTCGCCGACGTATTTTACATAATAGGTTCGCTGCTAATGGCTCCTTAAAAACAATTTTTTTTCTTTTTCTGTTTGAAAAATCGGGTAATTGCCCAATGGACTGCCCTCGCTCCTTATATATATATATATATATATATATATTTTTTTTTTTTTTCTCTTCCAACATGCAGATATATATTTTTTTCATAGTCTGACCTAGTCTCCTTCCCACGAATGTCTCTTCCTCGATTGGAACAAGAATTGCTTTTTTTTGAGGGGGAATACGGGTCACCCCAATGTGTCAGCTTCCATATCGTGAACGGGATGTGATTGATAGTCATGGGCATGAAAGGATTTGGAACGGCTTCTTCTTCTTTTTTCTTTTTCTTTTTTTTTTTAAAATTTAAAGTTATAAGGCTCATGCCGTAACAGGTGTGGCTCAGTGGATGGAGCGTCGGCCTGCAGACGGAAGGGTCCCGGGTTCGATTCCCGGTCAAGGGCATGGACCTTGGTTGTGGGCACATCCCCAGGTGGGGGGCGTGCAGGAGGCAGCTGATGGATGTTTCTCTCTCATCGATGTTTCTAACTCTCTCTCCCTCTCCCTTCCTCTCTGTAAAAAAATCAATAAAATATTTTTTTAAATGAAAAAAAAAGAAAAATAAAGGGTGTATACGTTTCTTTGCGACGCCCTGCAGATGACAAAGAATTGAGATTTTATTCGATGAGGAAGGAAGGGCTGTTATTGGGACTGTGGGCGGCCATGGTTGGGTCCCACGATGCTCACCTGTGAACGTCCCACGCGGCTCCCGGCCGCAGGAATTCCCACAAACCTTCCTTGGTGGTCGGCTACGGTGTGCAAAGGTACAGAGCCCTGGTCAGCAAACCGCGGCTCGTGAGCCACAGGCGGCTCTCTGGCCCCTGGAGGGTGGCTCTTCCACAAAACACCACGGCCTGGGTGAATCTATGTTGAAGACGTGGCGATAGAAGAAGTTTAGGTTTAAAAAATGTGGCTCTCCAAGGAATTTCCATCGTTGTCCTGTGGATGTTTGGCTCCGTGGACTCATGGGTTTGCCGACCACTGGGTTAGAGGGATGCCCTCCTGGTTCCTAGGTCACTACTCTTCCACCGAACATGGCATCATATATATATATACTAGGGGCCCGGTGCACGAAATCCGTGCAAGGGGTGGGGGGTGGGTCCCTCAGCCTGACCTGCACCCTCCTTCTGGCCTGATCGCCCCTAACTGCCCTCCCCTTCTGGCCTGATCGCCCCTAACTGCCCTCCCCTTCTGGCCTGATCGCCCCTAACTGCCCTCCCCTTCTGGCCTGATTGCCCCTAACTGCTCTCCCCTGCAGGCCTGGTCACCCCTAACTGCCCTCCCATTCTGGCCTGATAGCCCCTAACTGCCCTCCCTTGCTGGCCTGATCACCCCTAACTGCCCTCCCCTGCCAGCCTGATCGCCCCTAACTGCCCTCCCCTGCCAGCCTGGTCGCCCCTAACTGCCCTCACCTGCTGGCCTGATCGCCCCTAACTGCCCTCCCCTGCAGGCCTGATCACCCCTAACTGCCCTCCCCTGCAGGCCTGGTCGCACCTAACTGCCCTCCCCTGCTGGCCTGATCGCCCCTAACTGCCCTCCCCTGCCAGTCCGATAGCCCCTAACTGCCCTCCCCTGCCGGCCTGATCACCCCTAACTGCTCTCCATTGCCAGTGTGATCAGCCTGATCACCTCTAACCGACCTGCACCCTCTCCAACCTGGGAGCCCTCAGGGGATGTCTGACTGACAGCTTAGGCCTGCTCCCCGTGGTTTTCTCCTCTCTGAGGACCTGCCTGCTGGACGCCACTGCAGGCCCTACTGTCTGCTCGCTCGCCACGGGGGATGTTCCCGCCCCGCCCCGGCCGCTGGAGCGCATGCCGGCTCAGAGCACCTGGATCCTGGGGATGTTCCCACCCTGCCTCCAGCCGCTCCGCGCCTGTGTATGCAAATTAACCCACCATATTTGTTGGGTTAATTTACATACTTGCTCCTGATTGGCTGGTGGGCGTTGCAGAGGTATGGTCAATTTGCATGTTTCTCTTTTATTAGTGTAGATGTCTATACTAATAAAAGGGTAATATGCTGATTAGACCGGACGTCTTCTGAATGTCCTTCCGGACAAAGCCACGGTGGCAGGGGCGAGGCAGAGGCGGTTAGGGGTAATCAGGCTGATCACGCTGACAATGGAGAGCAGTTAGGGGCAATCAGGCCAGCAGGGGAGGGCAGTTAGGGGCGACCAGGATGGCAGGGGAGAGCAGTTAGGGGTGATCAGGCTGGCAGGGGAAGGCAGTTAGGGGTGATCAGGTTGGCAGGGGAGGGAAGTTAAGGGAAACCAGGCTGGCAGGGGAGGGCATTTAGGGGCGATCAGGCAAGCAGAGGAGGGCAGTTAGGGGTGATCATGCAGGCAGTCAGGCGAGCGGTTAGGAGCCAGCGGTCCCAGACTGAGAGAGGGATGTCCGGCAGTCGGTCATTCCCCGAGGGGTCCCAAATTGGAGAGGGTGCAGGCCGGGCTGAGGGTCACCCTCCTGTGCACAAATTTCGTGCACCGGGCCTCTAGCATGAAATTTGCGCATGGGTGGGGTCCTTAGGCCAGGCTGACGATCAGGACCGGTTGGGGCCAGGCCGATCAGGGCCAGGCCAGAGAGGAAGCAATGGTTGCCAAGCAGGGCATGGAAGGAATGGACGCCGGATGCCGATGCTGCCATCATCAGCACCCTGCCATCGTGGGGTTCCCCACCTCCCCCCATCCTCCTTCCCTCACTACCGTGCTGCCACCACAGCAGGCGGGTGGCAGGCCGATCAGGACCTGCCAGGCAGGGAGCGGAACAGGGCACGGGAGGTTTCCCATCCCAACCCCGGGGCCCGGCTGGGGGGAGGGACCGCGGGAGGTTGGCTGTGGAGCATACTGATCACCAGGGGGCAGCTTCTGTGTTGAGCGTCTGCCCCCTGGTGGTCAGTGGGTGTCATAGCGACCAGTCGTTCCAGTCGCTTAGGCTTTTATACAGATAGATATTTATTGATTCCAGAGAGAGGAAGGAAGAGGGAGAGAGAGAAACATCAATGATCAGAGGGAATCATGGATCGGCTGCCTCCTGCACGCCCCCTACTGGGGATGGAGTCCTCAACCCGGGCGTGTGTCCTGACTGGGAATTGAACCGTGACCTCCTGGTTCACCGGTTGATGCTCAACCACTGAGCCACACCAGCCGGGCAAGGCAGCTTGAATTTCAGTGCAGGGGGTGCCCTGGCCAGGTAGCTCAGTAGGTGGAGCATCGTCCGGATGCACCAACGTTATGGTTTTGATCCCCGGTTAAAGCACATACAAGAGGCAAGCAATGAATGCATACAATAGGTAACCAATGAATGCATACAACAGGTAACCAATGAATGCATGAATGAGGCCCCCAATGAGTGCACACAATAGGCACCCAATGAGTGCATACAAGAGGCACCAATGAATGCATACAAGAGGTACCCAATGAATGCATACAAGAGGCAAACAATGAATGCATACAAGAAGCAAACAATGAATGCATACAAGAGGCATCCAATGAATGCATACAAGAGGCACCCAATGAATGCATACAAGAGGCACCCAATGAATGCATACAAGAGGCACCCAATGAATGCATACAAGAGGCAAACAATGAATGCATACAAGAGGTACCCAATGAATGCATACAAGAGGCAAACAATGAATGCATACAAGAAGCAAACAATGAATGCATACAAGAGGCACCCAATGAATGCATACAAGAGGCACCTAATGAATGCATCAATGAGGCAAGCAATGAATGCATACAAGAGGCACGCAATGAATGCATACAAGAGGCACCCAATGAATGCATACAAGAGGCATCTAATGAATGCATCAATGAGGCACGCAATGAATGCATACAAGAGGCACGCAATGAATGCATACAAGAGGCAAGCAATGAATGCATGCAAGAGGCACCCAATGAATGCATACAAGAGGCAAGCAATGAATGCATACAAGAGGCACCTAATGAATGCATCAATGAGGCACTCAATGAATGCATACAAGAGGCACTCAATGAATGCTTACAAGAGGCAAGCAATGAATGCATACAAGAGGTACCCAATGAATGCAGACATAAGTCGAACAACAAATCAGTTTCTTCTTTCTCTCTCTCTCTCTCTCTCTCTCTCTCTCTCTCTCTCTCTCTCTCTCTCTCTTCTTTCTCTCTCTCTCTCTAAATCCATTAACAAACATTTAGAGAACAAACAAATAAAATTTCTCTGTAGGGACCGAGTCAGGTGGCCTGCCCATCCGCGTCTCTCTCCCCACCTCCCCCCTGAGGCCGAGCCGCAGGTGCAAAGAAATCCGTGCGCCGGGGCCACCCCACAGCGCCTCCCCCGGCTGCATTCTGGGGCTCTGGACCCCTCCGCGGTCCTGGGTTCCCCTGCCATCCATCCCCAGGGCGCCTGGAACCGAACCCCTTGGCCAGGCCTCGCCCGCCTGCCTTCCGTCTCCAAGGACGGGTGCCCGGCCCTGCCAGCAGCCAGGCCAGAGAGCCTTCCCCCCAAAAATAGATGCCCCCTCGCAAGGTGACTGACGTGTGCGCCTTCCTTAGCCACCCTGCCAGTTAATTGTTCCTGCGCCCGTAGAAACGCCTGGAACGTCGCTGCAAGAGGCCGCGAGGCAGCCAGCGAGCGATGCCAACCATTGTCCTTTGCGGCTCCCAGAGGGACATCATATTAAAAAACGCGCGCGCGCGCGCACACACACACACACACGCACGCACACCTCTCCAATTTACGCACCAACCTGTGCCTTCCCATCCCGTTACTCCTGAGGATTGAGGACATTCGGGGCGGGGGCGGGGGGTGCGCGCGCGCGACCCTGGTGGCGGCTGCGGGAGGGAGACACTTGGGGAGATTTGTCTCCCAAATCCCCAGCCTTAAAACTCCGTGACACCTTGACACGCGCCCTGCTAAGTGGGCCTGACGGGCGGCCGTCAGCGGCGGGGCGGCCAGATGGAGTCTGGCAGGGCATCAGCGCGGGGTGCCTGATGCAAGCTGATGAGGACCAACCAGTCGGGGCGCGGGCGGCTGCGCCTCCGTTCTCCGCGCTGTCTCCTTTGCGCGCGCGCGCGCGCGCGCGCGCGCACAGCGAGGGTCGGGCTGGGGGGCAGCCACAAAGTCCCTGTTCCTTTCGTTGTCCCCCTCAGTCATCTCGGAAATCGGTGGCAAGTTGTTTAAACCTCCTTATTATCCGGGGTTGTTTGGTTAGGACTTGGGCATGGCTCCCAGGCCCCGGGGGGGTGGGGGCGCGCATGGATTCCACTTGGGGCTGTCCGTCTGGACCGGAACGCAGGGCCCTGGGGAGGAAAGGGAAGTGGCTGGGGTCTGAGCGAGCCCTTAATCCCTCTCTGTCTTTTTTTTCACCCCAAGAATCAGGTGGCATTAATGAGTCTCAGGTTTGAGCAGGCCTCTGGCGTGGGCGCTGTCTCCCGCGCGCGCCATGAGGGTGGGGGGCAGCCACAGAGTCCCTGTTCCTCTCGTTGTCCCCCTCAGTCATCTCGGAAATCGGTGGCAAATTGTTTAAATCCCTCTTTCCCCCCCCCCGGAAAAAAATGGGAGGCGGGGGGGGGGGGGTTGAAGGCCTCCTTAGTATGCGGGATTTGGATAGGTTTGGCCATGGCTCAGAGACCCACGCGCGCATGGATTTCACAGGGTGTCTATCAGAACCAGAACACAGGGCCTGGGGCGAGGGGGTTGGGGGGGGTAAAAAGGGAAGTGGCTGGGGTCTGAGCGAGCCCTTAATCCCTCTTTCTGTCTTTTTTTTTCACCCCAAGAATCAGGTGGCATTCATGAATGTCAGTTCGGCCTGGGCCTATGGCGTGGGCGCTGGCGCGCGCACCAAGGATGGGGGGCAGTCACAGAGTCCCTCTTCCTCTCGTTGCCCCCCTCAGTCATCTCGGAAATCACTGGCAAATTGTTTAAACCTCCTTATTATCTGGGGTTGTTTGGCTAGGACTTGGGCATGGCTCCCAGGCCCGGGGGGGCGCGCATGGGTTCCACTTGGGGCTGTCCGCCGGGACCGGAACGCAGGGCCCTGGAGGGGGTCGGGGAAGGGTTGTGGCTGGGGTCTGAGCGAGCCCTTAATCGCTCTTTCTGTCTTTACTTTTTTTCACCCCAAGAATCAGGTGGCATTCATGAGTCTCAGGTTTGAGCAGGCCTCTAACGTGGGCGCTGTCGCGCGCGCGCGCACGCAAGAGAGAGAGAGAGAGAGAGAGAGAGAGAGAGAGAGTGTGGGGGGGGGGGCAGCCACAGAGTCCCTGTTCCTTTCACTGCCCGCCTCAGGCATCTCGGAAATCGGTGGCAAATTGTTTAAAACCCTGGAATAGAAGGGAGGAATGAAGGCCTCCCTAGTATCCCGGGTTTGGGTAGGTTTGGAGGCGCATGGATTTCACATGGGGGTGTCTGCCCAGCCGTTGCGCAGTGGGAAAAAGGAGGTGGGTGGGGTCTGAGCCGTGGCCATAATCCTCTTTCTGTCTTTTTTCTCATTCTTTTTTTTTTTTTTCACCCCCAGAATAACGTGGAAATGCCCGGCTGGCATGGCTCAGTGGTTGAGCGCTGACCTATGAACCAGGAGGTCACGGTTGGATTCCTGGTCAAGGGCACATGCCCGGGTTGTGGGCTCCATCCCCAGGAGGGGGTGTGCAGGAGGCAGCCAATCCATGATTCTCTCTCATCATGGATGTTTCTTTTTCTCGCTCCCTCTCCCTTCCTCTCTGAAAGCAATAAAAAAATATATATATATTTTAAAGATGTTAACCCGAGCTGGTTTGGCTCAGTGGATAGAGCGTCGGCCTGCGGACGGAAGCGTCCCCGGTTCAATTCCGGTCACGGGTACGGGTTCAATTCGGGCCCTGGCCCTGGTCGGAGGCAACTAGAGGATGTGTCTCTCTCACATCGATGTTTCTCTCTGTCTTTCTCTCTTCCACTCTCTTTAGAAATCAATGGAGAAATATCCTCAGGAGAGGTGTTTTTTTTTTAAAAAAAGCTGACCCTACCATGCCCTCTGTCCCCATAGACACTCATTCTTGTCCACACGGGAGTGTCCAATGGTGGTTGTGGATGGGAAACTGTCCCATGTGTTTGCAACTTCAACAATTTTTAAAATATATATATATAGATACTAGAGGCCCAGTGTACGAAATGCATGCATGGGAGGTAGGGGAGAATGTCCCTCAGCCCGGCCTGCACCCTCTCCAAACTGGGACCCCTCAGGGGATGTCCGACTGCTGGTTGAGGCCCGATCCGCTGGGTTGGGCCTAAACCAGCAGTTGGACATCCCTCTCACAATCCGGCACCGCTGGATCCTAACTGCTCACCTGCCTGCCTGCCTGATTGCCCCTAACCACTCTGCATGCCGGCCTGATCGCCCCCTATCTGCTCACCCCTTCCAGCCTGATTGCTCCTAACCACCTCTGCCTCGGCCCCCACCACTGTGGCTTTGTCCGGAAGGAAGTCGGATGTCTGGTCGAACCGGTCTAATTAGCATATTGCCCTTTTATTCCTATAGATTTGTATTGATTTCACAGAGGAAGGGAGCGGGAGAGAGAGGGAGAGAAACATCCATGAGGAGAGAGAATCATGGACCGGCTGCCTCCTGCACGCCCCCGACTGGGGATGGAGCCCACAACCCGGGCAGGTGCCCTTGACTGGGAATCGAACCCGGGACCCTTCAGTCCCCAGGCTGACGCTCTATCCACTGAGCCACACCGGCCAGGGCTACTTTTTTTTATTTTTATTTTTTAAAATCTTCACCTGAGGATATTTTTCCGTGGACTTTTAGAGAGAGGGAAAGAGAGAGGGAATGACAGAGAGAAACATCAATGTGAGAGAGACACATCCATGGCTTGCCTCCTGTGCTTGCCCCCGACCAGGGCCTGGGCCTGCGACTGAGGTACGTGCCCTTGACCGGAATCGAACCCGGGACCCTTCGGTCCGCAGGCCGACTCTCTATCCACTGAGCCACGCCAGCCAGGGCTCCCCTCACCCCTTTTTTCCGTGGGCTCGTTCCTGGCCTCGGAGACGGCGTCCGTCCGTCCGTCCATCCCCAGAGGCCCAAAGCCATCCCTCATTTCCCCCGAATCCGGCTCTTGCTGAGTCCCGAGGTCCCTCTCTGAGCGGGGTGCAGGGTCCCTCCTAATTCCTGGGGGGGGGGGGGGCGAGCAGGAAACACCTGTATGGGCCCAGCTGCCTGGTGCCTCCAGCTCCGGCCCCGAAAGGTCGCCTTGGCCACCAGATGTTTTCCGTCAGCTCCGCTCTCCCCGTCTGAACTCGGCCCAGGAATCAGAGGGCCGAAGGGCAAAGGTCAAACACTCAAACACTGCAGAGTGGGGGTCTCCGGGGGGGCAGGGGAGGGGGATGTGGGCATTGGCGAGCCAGGTGTTTAATATTATGTATTGTTGGGTTTTTTTTCTCTTTTCCTCTCTCTCTCTCTCTCTCTCTCTCTCTCTCTCTCTCGAGCCTCATTTTCCAACAACGCCCCCCCATACACACATACACATCACCACCACCCCCCAAAAGACATTTAACGAGAGAGAGAGAAAGAGAGAGAGAGAGAGAGAGAGAGAGCAAAGTTTCAAAGGCCGTCCCCGTCGGAGGGTCTGGGCAATGGACGTCGGGGTGGACGATAATTCGAGGAGGCAGGCGGGCATGCACCCCCCCTCTTCCCTCCCCCCCCCCAAACCCTGGGCCGAAACACATGTTTCGTGGCCTGGCCTCGTTTGCGGTTAATTTTGGGGTCTCATTTCCATTTGTAAAGGAAGATAACTACCCGCATCTGGAAGCAATAAGTGAGAGGAGTCATTAAAATTTCTCTAATTTAGAGCAGGGGGGATTGGGGCGGGGGGAGGCGGGTTGGAATAGGGGGGAGACATGTCTTAATGAACTCGAGTCTTGGGTCGGGCAGGTACAGGAAAAGCTATTAAAGGAATTGTAAAGGCTGAGTCGGGTTTTGTGTGTGTGTGTGTGTGTGTGTATTTTTTCTTTTTTTCTTGTGTGTGTGTTTTTTTTTAATCTAATGAATTTATGAATTGTTGGGTGCCGGGTCAGAGACTTGGTTAATTTCCTTCGCGTTGAGCTCGGCAGGTGGCGGGGGTTCAGCGGCGGGGAAGGTGGGGGTGGTGGGGGGCGGCTGGTCTGCTTACCAACAAGGCGCTGGCGGGTCCGTTACCCTCTTTCTCTTCTTTTTTTCTTTTTTCTTTTTTCCTTTTTTTCTTTGAAGCCTGATTCTCGGCAAACTCACCCGTCCACGGAGCCAAACATCAACAGGACAACGACTGACATTTCTCTGGAGAGCCACATTTTTTAAACGTAAACGTCTTCGAACGCCACGTCGTCAACACGGACGCGCCCGGGGCCGTGGTGTTTTGTGGAAGAGCCACCCTCCAGGGGCCAGAGAGCCGCCTGGGGTTCGCAGGCCGCGGTTTGCCGGCCACGGCTCCAAGCCGATGCCCCATGATTGTCCCACAGGCAGAGGTGGAGAAGCAAGTGTTTTTTTTTAAAAAAAATAGATTTTTATTATTATTATTATTGATTTGAGAGAGAGACAGGGAGAGAGAGAAAGAGGGAAAAAAAAAAATCCATGAGGAGAGAGGATCATGGATCGGATGCCTCCTGCATGCCCCCTGCTGGGGATCCAGCCGACATGGAACGGTGACCTCCTGTTTTATAGGTCGAGGCTCAACCACTGAGCCACACCAGTGGGCCAAAAAGCCAGTTTTTTTGGGGGGGTTTGTAATATACTAGAGGCCCAGTGCACGAAATTTGTGCACAGGGGATGTCCCTCAGCCCAGCCTGCACCCTCTCCAATCCAGGACCCCTTGGGGGATGTCCGACTGCTGGTTTAGGCCTGATCCTGGACCGCTGGCTCCTAATCACTCACCTGCCTGCCTGCCTGGTCGCCCCTAACTGCCCTCCCTGCCGGCCTGGTCGCTCCTAACGGCCCTCCTCTGCTGGCCTGGTCACCCCTTACTGCCCTCCCTGCTGACCTGGTTGCCCTCAACTGCCCCCCTCTGCTGGCTTGGTTGCTCCTTACTGCCCCCCCACCCCCGCTGACCTGGTCACCCCCAACTGCCCCCCTCTGCTGGCCTGGTTGCCCGTAACTGCCCCCCTGCCATCCTGGTCACCCCACACAGCCTGCTATTCAGTCGTTTGGTCGCCCCTCACTAACCCCCCTGCCTGCCTAGTCATAGGCAGCCATCTGGTGATGGTGTGATGGTCAATTTGCATATTTCCTCTTTATTATATATGATGACTAGAGGCCCAGTGCAGGAAATTCTTGCACGAGCAGGGTCCCTAGACGTGGCTGGCGATCGGGGCCGATCTGGGGGTTGACCGGCTGGGTGATGGGGGGACTCCCCCCGCTGGCACCCACCTTGGCTGGCCTGGGGCCTGTGGGCTGGGGGCAGCTCCTGCATTGAGCGTCTGCCCCCTGGTGGTCAGTGTGTGTCATAGCAACTGATCGTCCCGCCGTTCGGTCGATTTGCGTATTAGGCTTTCATTATATACTTACTGATTTTAGGGAGGAAGGGAGAGAGAGAGGCACACACCCACGATGAGAGAGAATCATGGATCGGCTGCCTCCTGCACGGCCCCTACTGGGGATCGAGCCTGCAACCTGGGCCTGTGCCCTTGACCGGGAATCGAACCCTGACCTCCTGGTTCCTAGGTCGACGCCCAACCCCTGAGCCACACCAGCCAGGGTTTTTTTTTTTTTTTTGTTTTTTTTTTTTAATAGCTTCATTACTTTCTTTTTTAAAAACGTATTTTATTGATTTTTTACAGAGAGGAAGGGAGAGGGATAGAGAGCTAGAAACATCGATGAGAGAGAAACATCCATCAGCTGCCTCCTGCACGCCCCCCCCTGGGGATGAGCCCGCAACCAAGGTCCATGCCCTTGACCGGGAATCGAACCCGGGACCCTTCAGTCCGCAGGCCGACGCTCTACCCACTGAGCCACACCAGCCAGGGCCCCAAAAAGGCCTGTTTTAATAGGACACGGGTCCTCGCCCAGCACTGGGTCGGGTTAGAAAGAGATTTTTCTCGCCCTCACCGGTGTGGCTCAGTGGATAGAGCGTCGGCCTGCGGACTGAAGGGTCCCGGGTTCGATTCCCAGTCAAGGGCACACACCTTGGTTGCGGGCACATCCCCAGTGGGGGCGTGCAGGAGGCAGCTGATGGATGTTTCTCTCTCATCGATGTTTCTAACTCTCTATCCCTCTCCCTTCCTCTCTGTAAAAAAATCAATAAAAAGAGAGAGAGAGAGAGAGAGAGAGAGAGAGAGAGAGAGAGAGAGAGGTTTCTCTCCCTCGGAGGCGGGCGGGGGCCTGGGCAGAAGGAGGAGGCCCTGTTCCTGGAGGCAGGCCTTGGAAAATGGACCGCAGACCGGCGGCGGCGATTTTTATGTCCCGACCACAGCAGGCGCGAATGGAAATGCCTGGGTGGGTTTGTGTGAATTAGGACATTTATAGAGCCCCCGGCTCCCGTAACCTCTTAGGCGTCTTATTAAAGTCCCGTCCGTGTAAACTGGGGGCCCAGCCCCAATTAAAATAATAAAAAACAAGGAGGGAAGGGGTGTTTGGCAAATACTCCTGGTGGAGGCCCCGGGGAAGGGAGAGAGGAGAGAGGGAGGGAGGGAGGGGAGGAGGAGGGAGGAGGTAAGGCCTGGCTTAGGTACCGGACAAAGGATGCTGTGTGTTGAGCTAGCAGGCTGGAAGGCAGGCGAAAGTCGGGGAGACTCTTTGGATGAAACGGGGGGACCATCCGAGTGACTTTGAGGGCGAGGAAACGAGGCCAGAGACGAGGGGTAGGGATTGTGTGGGGGACACGGTTGTCTGTCTTAGGGGGTGTCCCCATACCTCTGCTGGACCAGGGCCGGGAAGGAGGGACGGGAGGGGGGACATCCCCACATCTTGCGTGCGCTCTGTCTAAGAGGGACAGACTGGGGGTGTCCGCGTACCCGCCGCTGGACCAGGGCTGGGGAGGGCCAGGACCGGGCTGTCCCCTGGGACCGGGCTGTTCCCCTGGGGCCAGCAATACGGCACCGAGTAGGACCTCACGTGCACGCACAGTGGGACAGCCACGGCGGACACAGAGGGATATTCATAGTAGGCACAGGCCCTCTCGCAGGTGTGGCTCCGTGGATGGAGGGTCGGCCCGCGGGCGGAAGGGTCCTGGGTTTGATTCCGGTCAAGGGCACAGGCCCGGGGTGTGGGCTCGGCCCCGGCCCTGGCAGGAGGTCACCCATGGATGTGTGTCTCTCTCACATCGATGTTTCTCTCTGTCTCTCCCTCTCTCTTCCACTCTCTCTAAAAATCAATGGGAAAATATCCTCGGGTGAGAATTACCAAAAAAATTTTAAAAAAAATAGTAGGACATTAATGGCAGGCATAGTAGGACATCAACAGCAGCCACAGTAGGATATCACGAGCAGGCATAATGGGTATCAATAATAGACATGGTAGGACATCAATAGCAGACATAGTAGGATGTCCATAGCAGACATAGTAGGTTGTTAATTGCAGACAGAGTAGGACATCAACAGTAGACATAGTAGGATGTCAACAGCAGACATAGTAGGATGTCAACAGCAGAATAGTAGGATGTCAATAGTAGGATGTCAGTACTACACATAATAGGACATTGATTGCAGACATAGTAGGATGTCAATATCAGCCATAGTAGGACATCAACAGCAGACATAGAAGGACATCAATAGCAGACATAGTAGAATGTCAACAGCAGACATTGTAGGATGTCAATAGTAGGACTTCAGTACTACACGCAGTAGGACATCAATAGCAGACATAGTAGGATGTCAATAGCAGCCATAGTAGGACGTCAATAGCAGACATAGTAGGATGTCAATAGCAGACATAGTAGGATGTCAACAGCAGACATAGAAGGACATCAATAGTAGGACTTCAGTACTACACGCAGTAGGACATCAATAGCAGCCATAGCAGGACGTCAATAGCAGACATAGTAGGACGTCAATAGCAGACATAGTAGGACGTCAATAGCAGACATAGCAGGACGTTAACAGCAGAAATAGTAGGACATCAATAGCAGCCATAGTAGGGCATCAACAGCAGACAGAGTAGGATGTCAATACTACACATAGTAGGACATTGATTGCAGACATAGTAGGACGTCAATAGCAGACATAGTAGGTTGTTAATTGCAGACAGAGTAGGACATCAACAGTTGACATAGTAGGATGTCAACAGCAGACATAGTAGGATGTCAATAGTAGGATGTCAGTACTACACATAATAGGACATTGATTGCAGACATAGTAGGATGTCAATATCAGCCATAGTAGGACATCAACAGCAGACATAGAAGGACATCAATAGCAGACATAGTAGAATGTCAACAGCAGACATTGTAGGATGTCAATAGTAGGACTTCAGTACTACACGCAGTAGGACATCAATAGCAGACATAGTAGGATGTCAATAGCAGCCATAGTAGGACGTCAATAGCAGACATAGTAGGATGTCAATAGCAGATATAGTAGGATGTCAACAGCAGACATAGAAGGACATCAATAGTAGGACTTCAGTACTACACGCAGTAGGACATCAATAGCAGCCATAGTAGGACATCAATAGCAGACATAGTAGGACGTCAATAGCAGACATAGCAGGACGTTAACAGCAGAAATAGTAGGACATCAATAGCAGCCATAGTAGGGCATCAACAGCAGACAGAGTAGGATGTCAATACTACACATAGTAGGACATTGATTGCAGACATAGTAGGACGTCAATAGCAGACATAGTAGGATGTCCATAGCAGACATAGTAGGTTGTTAATTGCAGACAGAGTAGGACATCAACAGTAGACATAGTAGGATGTCAACAGCAGACATAGTAGGATGTCAGTACTACACATAATAGGACATTGATTGCAGACATAGTAGGATGTCAATATCAGCCATAGTAGGACATCAATAGCAGACATAGTAGAATGTCAACAGCAGACATTGTAGGATGTCAATAGTAGGACTTCAGTACTACACGCAGTAGGACATCAATAGCAGACATAGTAGGATGTCAATAGCAGCCATAGTAGGACGTCAATAGCAGACATAGTAGGACATCAATAGCAGCCATAGTAGGATGTCAATAGCAGACATAGTAGGATGTCAACAGCAGACATAGAAGGACATCAATAGTAGGACTTCAGTACTACACGCAGTAGGACATCAATAGCAGCCATAGTAGGACGTCAATAGCAGACATAGTAGGACATCAATAGCAGCCACAGTAGGACGTCAATAGCAGACATAGTAGGATGTCAACAGCAGACATAGGACATCAATAGTAGGACTTCAGTACTACACGCAGTAGGACATCAATAGCAGCCATAGTAGAACGTCAATAGCAGACATAGTAGGACGTCAATAGCAGACATAGCAGGACGTCAACAGCAGAAACAGTAGGACATCAATAGCAGCCATAGTAGGGCATCAACAGCAGAGTAGGATGTCAATACTACACATAGTAGGACATTGATTGCAGACATAGTAGGACGTCAATAGCAGACATAGTAGGATGTCCATAGCAGACATAGTAGGTTGTTAATTGCAGACAGAGTAGGACATCAATAGCAGACATAGTAGGACATCAATAGCAGCCACAGTAGGACGTCAATAGCAGACATAGTCAACAGCAGACATAGGACATCAATAGTAGGACTTCAGTACTACGCAGACATCAATAGCAGTAGGACGTCAATAGCAGACATAGTAGGACGTCAATAGCAGACATAGCAGGACGTCAACAGCAGAAACAGTAGGACATCAATAGCAGCCATAGTAGGGCATCAACAGCAGAGTAGGATGTCAATACTACACATAGTAGGACATTGATTGCAGACGTAGTAGGACGTCAATAGCAGACATAGTAGGATGTCCATAGCAGACATAGTAGGTTGTTAATTGCAGACAGAGTAGGACATCAATAGCAGACATAGTAGGACATCAATAGCAGCCACAGTAGGACGTCAATAGCAGACATAGTAGGATGTCAACAGCAGACATAGGACATCAATAGTAGGACTTCAGTACTACACGCAGTAGGACATCAATAGCAGCCATAGTAGGACGTCAATAGCAGACATAGTAGGACATCAATAGCAGACATAGCAGGACGTTAACAGCAGACATAGTAGGACGTCAATAGCAGACATAGTAGGATGTCAACAGCAGACATAGGACATCAATAGTAGGACTTCAGTACTACACGCAGTAGGACATCAATAGCAGCCATAGTAGGGCATCAACAGCAGACAGAGTAGGATGTCAATACTACACATAGTAGGACATTGATTGCAGACATAGTAGGACGTCAATAGCAGACATAGTAGGACATCAATGGCAGACATAGTAGGATGTCAATAGCAGACATAGTAGGACACCAATAGCAGACCCAGCAGGACGTCCACAGCAGACACAGTGGGACATGAATAGTGGGAAAGTGGGGTGCAGGTGGCCCGAGGTCCCCACCTTCGCAAGAAGCTGTGGCTACCTCCTGGGTGCTCAGGGCCCGGGAGCCATGGGGTCCCCCCCCCCGACCCCCCCATTCCAGGGGTCCTGTGAGGTCACCACATGCTTCTAGGCTGCTCCCCAGGGTAGGAGGCGGTGTGTGTGGGGGGTGTACCTCGCTGACCCCGATTTGGAAAATCCCGCTACGTGTGAGTGACAGGGCCGCCCGGGGGGGGGACACCCCCAAATGTCCAGGGAGGTTCCGCTGAGGTCAGGCCAACATCTTCAAACCATTTCCAGGGGCGGCCTGCCCCGCGGCCCCCCTCTCTCCCTCCAGGACCCCACGTCATTGTCTAAATCATGAATATTCCGCCCAAATATGAACCCAGGTGGTTCCGATCCCACGGGGGTGACCTCCTTGCTCAAAAACAGAAATTTTTTTTATTTTTTCCTGATGGATGGACATGGATTTCAAGACACGACGGGGTCCCGCTGAGCTGAGACAAGGGGTCGGTGGGGTGTTCGGGGCGAAACGTCGAGGCACCCAGATGTCGGACGACAGGGCCACAGAGATTGTCTGTCTCCGGTCCGAGTGGACAGAGGCCTGTCCCGGTTCTGTGTCTATCTCGGGGTCCATGCCAACGGACACCCATCCCCCCAAAACTCCCAAAACGCAGGTCCGAAGCGTGACTGAAGACAAACCCAGACCCTCTATGATGTGGCCAAGTGATCACAGACAAGAGTGGTTGTGTTTTTTTTTAAAAAAAAAATACATTTTTTTAAATATATATTTTATTGATTTTTTTTTTTTTTACAGAGACGAAGGGAGAGGGAGAGAGAGAAACATCGATGAGAGAGAGAAACATCCATCAGCTGCCTCCTGCACGCCCCCCACTGGGGATGTGCCCGCAACCAAGGTACATGCCCTTGACCGGAATCGAACCCGGGACCCTTCAGTCCGCAGGCCGACGCTCTATCCACTGAGCCAAACCGGTGAGGGCTAAAAAAATGCATTTTTATTGATTTTTTTAGAGAGAGGAAGGGAGAGGAGAGAGAGTGAGAAACATCAACGATGAGAGAGAATCATGGATCGGCTGCCCCCTGCACACCCCACGCTGGGGATCGAACCCTGGACCCTTCAGTCTGCAGGCGGACGCTCTATCCACTGAGCCAAACCCGCTAGGGCCCATTGATTTATTTTATTTTATTTTAATAGTTTTCTTTTCTTTATTTTTATTGATTTCACAGAGGAAGGGAGAGAGAGAAACATCAACGATGAGAGAGAATCACGGATCGGCTGCCTCCTGCCCGCCCCCTACTGGGGATCGAGCCCGCAACCCGGGCATGTGCCCTTGACCGGGAATCGAACCCTGACCTCCTGGTTCCTAGGTCGATGCTCGACCTCTGAGCCACGCCGGCCCGGGCAATAGACAAGCGTTTTCATGAAGAAACTAATTTTACCTTCAAGTGTGACTTCAAGCCAATTTATTACGGGAGCATTATTTTTTTATTATTATTATTATTCCAGAAGCCAGATTACGTCTTCTGTGATAAACCAAACACGCCCAAAGTTAGCCAAGGCTCTTCACCGTTTTCTTAAGAAAAATATATCCTCTCTAATAAAAGAGTAATATGCAAATTGACCGTCACGCCAACACGCAAGATGGCTGCCCCCATGTGGTCAAAGATGGATGCCCCCATGTGGTCAAAGATGGACGCCCCCATGTGGACACAAGATGGCCTGCAGGGGAGGGCAGCTGTGGGTGATCAGGCCTGCAGGGGAGGGAAGTTAGGGGTGACCAGGCCTGCAGGGAAAGGCAGTTGGGGCAACCAGGCCTGCAGGGGAGGACAGTTAGGGGCAACCAGGCCAGCAGGGGAGGACAGTTAGGGGCAACCAGGCCAGCAGGGGAGGGCAGTTAGGGGCAACCAGGCCAGCAGGGGAGGGCAGTTAGGGGCAACCAGGCCAGTAGGGAGGGCAGTTAGGGGCAACCAGGCCAGCAGGGGAGGGCAGTTAGGGGCATTCGGGCAGGCAGGCAGGCAAGCGGTTGGGAGCCAGCAGTCCTGGATTGAGATTCGGCCTAAACAGGCAGTTGGACATCCCTCGAGGGGTCCCAGATTGGAGAGGGTGCAGGCTGGACTGAGGGACACCCCTCCCCCCCTTGCATAAATTTCATGCACCGGGCCTCTAGTATATATATATATACATATATATATATTTTTTTTTTTCAGAGAGGAAGGGAGAAGGAGAGAGAGAGAGAGAGAGAGAGAGAGAGAGAGAGAAACATCAACGATGACAGAGAATCATGGGTCGGCTGCCTCCTGCATGCCCCCTACTGGGGATCGAGCCTGCAACCTGGGCCTGTGCCCTTGACCGGGAATCAAACCCTGACCTCCTGGTTCCTAGGTCGACGTTCAGCCACTGAGCCACGCCGGCCCGGGCATGAATGCATTCTTTCCCTCGACATCTCTGCATCCCTTTTGGGGCAACGGCTTTTTTTTCCAGAGAGAGAGAGAGAGAGAGAGAGAGAGAGAGAGAGAGAGAGAGAGAGGCCCGTCCGTCTGCCTCCGTGCAAATAAATAAATAAATAAATATTCAATTAGGGGACGGAGATAAATACGAGCTGAAGCGGTTTTTCAAAAGCCCACGGTTGATGGAAGACGCCATTTCCCGGGATGTGATACGTCTCCCCCGTGGCCTCTAAATTAATAATTGGCGGTGTTTATGGGCACGCCGTCGATGGAATCCCATCAGCTATTCATGAGGGCGCACGCGGCGCGTAAATAATAAAATTTCCATCTCATCACGCGGCCGAGGCTCTGTGTTCGTATACGGAGGAACGGCCCATGGCTAATGAAATCAAGGCGACAGAAAGAATGGCGTCTGAGTGG
>JAJQQW010000001.1:2669904-2739904 GCA_025583905.1 Ia io
CTATCTATCTATCTATCATCTATCCATCCATCACCTATCATCCATCTATGTATCTATGTATTTGTCTATCTGTCATCTCTCTATCATTTATGTATCTATGTATTATTTATGTATTTATCTATCTATCTATCTAGCATAGATATCTATCTATCTTTCTATCTATGTATCAATCTGTCTATCATTTGTCTAGCATCTATCTGTTTCTGTATCTATCATTTATGTATGTGTGTGTATGTATGTATCTATCATCTATTATCTATCTCTCATCTCTCATCTATCTTGGTATCAATCTATCATTTATCTATCATCTATGTATGTACGTACCTATCATCTATCATCTATCTATCTATCTATCTATCTATCTATCTATTTATCTATCTACCTATCATCTATCATCTATATCTATCTATCATCTGCTTATCTATCTATCCATCCATTATCAGCTATCATCTATCTATCTATCATCTATCTATCTATCTATCTATCTATCTATCTATCTATCTATCATCTATCTACCTACCTAACTGTCTTAGTAATTGACAATCATAGTGGTTTTATCCTCCAGGGCAATCAAATCAGGGCCAATGAGCTCCCAGCAGCTGGTGGGTGGAGATGAGGGAGGCTGCCCAACACCCCACAGGGCACAGGGCACCCCGCACCCCCCCCCTCTCCCCCCCCCCCCCCCGCCCCGCTTCAGAGAGTCACCCAGGCGCATGTAAACCTTTAGACAATGAATTAAAAAGTAAAAGAATACGTTTAATCTATGTATCGGCCATTGTATCAGCGTCGTTTTCATGTCATGTCTTTGTGGTCGTTAGTTCACGTCGTTATTGTTTATGGATGAACCAATTTGCATATCATTTTCTTATGCGTTTTACTGATTTTCTTTCATCTCTGGCACGTCCCTTATCGAGAAAAGGCCCAGAGCGATATGAAAAACATTTCTTCGCATTCATCCCCTTTTCGATGTGCATGAATCCGTGCACCAGGCCACCAGTCGCCTATAACGATAAAAGCGAAACAGGCTCATTAGACCGGACGCCCTTCTGGACGTCCTTCCGGACGCCCTTCCGGACGACCTTCCGGACAAAGCGGGGCTGTGAGCGAAGCCCCGGGTCCTGGGTTCCAGAGGGAAGCCGGAGCCAGCATCCGGGAGGTAGAAAGGCCTACGCTTGCAGGAATTCCTGATGAACGGCCGGCCAGCCATGTGGATTATTTGTTTGGGGGGGGGGGGGTGTCTGTGGGTCTGCTCCAACTGAGGGCATTCTCTGGGGCCTTTGCAGAGCTCACAGCCTTTCTGAGGAGGACAAAGGCCCAGCGGGGGATCCTGCAAGAGACCAGCTGGGCAGAGGCCTGGTCTTTTTGTGCAAAGATCTTTCTTATTCAAATCAGCCTCCTTCTCTCCCCCCAACTCCGACCTCCTCCTCCTCAGCTAACCCTCTGCCCCCTCCAGCCCCTTGAATTGGAGAATTGCCACCGGGGCTGGCCGGCCGGCCACAGACCCAAGTGGCAGGGCAGGCCTGTGGAGTTTCCAAAGAGACACCCCAAGAATGCCTTTGGGGGGCGGGGGGGCTGTGGGTGTGAGAAACACCCAGGCCTGCGTAGAAGAACCTTTGAAAGGGTTTATAGGGGAGCGAACGTGGCCATGGCCAGGAAGCAAAAAATAAAATAAAATAAAATTCAGGGACTGAGAAAATGCGCAGGGAAATGGCTGTTTGGCACCTTATTTTAAATTTTTTTTTTTTTAATTGATTTCAGAGAGAGGGAGAGAGAGATAGAAACGTTTTTAAAAATATTTTTTATTTTTATTTTTTAATATATTTTTATTGATTTCAGAGAGGGAGAGTGAGATAGAAATGTTTTTTTAAATATTTTTATTTTTATTTTTTATTATATTTTTATTGATTTCAGAGAGAGGAAGGGAGAGTGAGATAGAAACAACTTTTAAAAATATATATATTTTTTTATTTTTAAAATATATTTTATTGATTTCAGAGAAGGAGGGAGAGTGAGTTAGAAACAGCATTTTTAAAAAAATTTATTTTTATTTTTTAAAATATATTTTTATTGATTTCAGAGAGGAAGGGAGAGAGAGAGGAATAGAAACATCTTTTTTAAAAATATACTTTTATTGATTTTAGAGAGGAAGGGAGAGTGAGTTAGGAACAACATTTTAAAAAATATATTTTATTTTTATTTTTTAAAATATATTTTTACCGATTTCAGAGAGGAAGAGAGAGGGAGAGAGAGAAACATCCATGATGAGAGAGAATCACGGATCGGCTGCCTCCTGCACGCCCCCGACTGGGGATGGAGCCTGCAACCCGGGCCTGTGCCCTTGACCGGGAATCGAACCCTGAGCCACACCAGCCGGATTGCACCTCGAAGCAAAGGAGAAGGTGTAAGGGGGGTAAATGAAACCCACTGGTGGTACGTGAGGGAGGCGGGGGAAAGGAAATCAGAGAGACCTCTGGGATTGGATTAAAAATTAAAATGAGGTGTGGCTCAGTGGCTAGAGCGTCGGCCTGCAGACGGAAGGGTCCCGGGTTCGATTCCGGTCAAGGGCATGGACCTTGGTTGCGGGCACATCCCCAGTGGGGGGCGTGCAGGAGGCAGCTGATGGATGTTTCTCTCTCATCGCTGTTTCCAACTCTCTATCCCTCTCCCTTCCTCTCTGTAAAAAATCAATAAGATATATTTTTTAAAAAATTCTATTTCAACGGAGAGGCATGTTGCATTTCAGAATTCCATATTCTAAGTAGGTCAATATTTGCCCAGTTGCAATATGGGCTTGCCCGGCCGATGTGGCTCAGTGGTTGAGCGTCGACCTATCAACCAGGGGGGTCAGGGTTCGATTCCCGGTCAAGGGCACGTGCCCGGGTGGTGGGCTCCATCCCCAGTCGGGGGCGTGCAGGAGGCAGCCGGTCCATGATTCTCTCTCCTCATGGATGTTTCTCTATCTCTCTCTCCCTCTCCCTTCCCCTCTGAAATCAATAAAAATATATATTTTTAAAAATCATCTATATAAAAGCCTAATATGCAAATTGTCCCCGCGGGAGTTTGACCGGGAGACCGGCCGCTCGCTATGACATGCACAGACCACCAGGGGGCGGTGCAGAATGAAGGAAGGCCTCGATGGACCCTGATCGCCGGCCAGGCCTAGGGACCCTACCTGTGCATGAATTTTCGTGCACCGGGCCGCTAGTCAATAAATACATAAAATATGGGCTTTATCCTTCTGGGATTATTATTTTTGTTTTTTTAAGTTGGGAAATGGTAGAGTCATTGCACAACATTTTTTTTTTCTTTTTTCTTTCAGTGAGAATCAAATGGTGAAAAATGCCAGCCAGGGTCTGAGGGGCAGCCAAGAGCCGGGACATGCATTAGCAGGCAATAAAACCCTTTCATAAAAGCACAAAAAAAAAAAAAAAAAAAAGAGAGAGAGAGAGAGAGAGAAAAATAAAAATAAAAATGAAAGCAATGGTATACCAGCAGATGAAAAGACAGAGTCAGGACGAGGAAGAAATATATGGAGAATTGATGAAGTGACGAAGGTACTTTTTTCCCTAATGCATTCCATAAAAAAAGAAGAAAAAAAAATCAATAATAAAATATAATAATAATAATAATAAAAAAACACCCAAGACGCCACCGGGTCACAAAATATATACTAAATTAAAGGGAGAACGAGAAACATATGGAAAATGCATTCTATTCCGACACTAATCGTTAATCCGTAGAGGACTGTTTCAAATAAAAGATAACGTTCCTCCAATAAAAATAAAAAAGAAAAGAAAAGAAAAAAAGAAAGGAAGCCAAAAATATCCGGGAATCATAAGAGAATGTCCGAGCCCTGGCCGGTGTGGCTCAGTGGATAGAGCGTCGGCCTGCGGACGGAAGGGTCCCGGGTTCGATTCCTGGTCAAGGGCACATGCACGGGTTGTGGGCTCGATCCCCAGCAGGGGGCGTGAAGGAAGCAGCCGGTCCATGATTCCCTCTCCTCATGGATGTTTCTCTCTCTCTCTCTCCTTCTCCCTTCCTCTCTGAAATCAATGAAAATATATAAATATACACGGAGTGGCCAGATGATGATGATCTCTGAACGCATAATAATCTGGCCACTCCGTGTGTGTATATATATATATAAGAGGCCCGGTGCATGAATTCGTTCATGGGTGGGGTCTGGCCAGCCTGGCCAGGGGGAGGGGACATGGGCGGTCGGCCGGCCTGCCTGCTGGTCGAACTCCCGGTCAAGGGGACCATTTGCATATTAGCCTTTTATTCTACAGGATAGACACGGAGTGGCCAGATGATTATGCGTTCAGAGATCATCATCATCTGGACGCTCAGTGTTTGTGTGTGTATGTGTGTGTGTGTGTGTGTGTGTTTAAATCCTCACCCAAGGATATTTTTCCATTGATTTTTAGAGAGAGTGGAAGAGAGAGGGAAAGACAGAGAGAAGCGATGATGTGAGAGAAACAAATCAGTTGGTTGCCTCTTTCATGAGCCCCGACCAGGGCCCGGGCCGGGGAGGAGCCTGCCACCGAGGTACGTGACCTTGACCAGAATCGAACCCGGAACCCTTTGGTCCACAGGCCGACGCTCTATCCGCAGAGCCACACCAGCCGGGGCAATGAAATCTATACTAATAAAAGGGCAATATGCTAATTAGTCTAGGAGACCTTCTGGACAAAGCAATGGTGGCAGGGCCGAGGCAGAGGTGGTTAGGGGCGATCAGGCCAGCAGGGGGGGCAGTTGGGGGCAAGCAGGCCAGCAGGGGGGGCAGTTGGGGGTGATCAGGCTGGTGGGGGGGCAGTTGGGGGTGATCAGGCCAGCAGGGGGAGGAGTAGGGGGTAAGCAGAGAGCAGTTTGAGGCGATCAGGCAGGGGGGAGCAGTTAGGGGCGATCAGGCAGGCAGGCAGGTGAGCGGTTAGGAGCCAGCGGTCCCGTATTGCAAGAGGGATCGGGCCTAAACTGGCAGTCGGACGTCCCCCGAGGGGTCCCAGATTGGAGAGGGTGCAGGCCGGGCTGAGGGACACCACCCCCCCCCCGCCCCATGCACAAATTTTGTGCACCGGGCCTCTAGTATATATATATATATTTTAAAATTCTTCGCATGGTTCCAGACACTTAGAGTTATGTGCCCCACAAACAAGGTCAAAGGGCAGAATGGCTTGGGGTTGGACGAGCAGGGACATACATGTTCGTCTCAGCACGTCATGTCGAGAGAGAGCCGGGGAATTACGGGCAACCAATGACATCATGTGTGTGTGTGTGTGTGTGTGTGTGTGTGTGTGTGTTTCCCAAAGGGTCGCCCGCCGACAGTTGGGCCAATCCACATTAATTCTCATGGATGTTCCTGTCTGCACGACAAATAAGGCTCACACATGTGTTCCCCATTTCTCCCCCTTCCTCTCCCCACCACCGCCCCGAACCCCCCAACCCCCCAACCCCCCACACACCCCCACCTGTAATCGTTCCACTCGGCTTTAGTGGCTGAGACGGAGCTAAATCAAACTAATTCGCCGGACGACAAATTCCGGGTTAATCGGAATCTGTGCTCGTTAAGATAAAGAATGAGGCGACCATCTGGTCTTGATTTGGCCGGGGTGGGGGGGTTGGGGGGTAGGGGGTGGGGGTGGGGGATTGGGGACACACATATGGTGTTGGCTGGGGCATGGGGAGAAATACAAGAAGAGGCGTTAGTCTTAGATGGTTGGGCTCAGTGGACAGAGTGTCTGCCTGTGGACTGAAGGGTCCCGGGTTCGATTCCCGGTCAAAGGGCAGGGACCTCGATGGCAGGCTCCTCCCCGGCCTGGGCCCTGGTCTTGGGGCTGCGTGCAGGAGGCAACCCATCGATGTGTTTCTCTCACATCGACGTTTCTCTCTGTCTTTCCCTCTCTCTAAAAATATCAATGGGGTCCTAGCGGGTGCTGCTCAGTGGATAGAGTGTCAGCCTGCGGACTGAAGGGTCCCGGATTCGATTCCCGGTCAAGGGCACATGCCCAGGTTGCAGGCTCAATCCCCAGTAGGGGGCATGCAGGAGGCAGTCGATCCATGATGCTCTCTCATCATGGATGTTTCTATCTCTCTCTCCCTCTCCCTTCCTCTCTCTCTCAAATCAATAAAAAAAATTAAAAAATAAAATAAAATAAATAAAAATCAATGGGAAAATATTCTCGGCTGAGGATTTAGAAGAAGAAGAAGGAGAAGACGAAGGAAGAGGAGAAGGAGGAGGAGGAGAAGGAGAAGAAGGAGAAGGAGGAGATGAAGGAGGAGGAGGAGGAGGAGGAGGAGAAGGAGGAGGAGGAGGAGGAGGACGAGAAGGAGGAGGAGGAGGACGAGAAGGAGGAGGAGGAGAAGGAGGAGAAGGAGAGAAAGAAGAAGGAGAAGAAGGAGAAGAAGGAGAAGGAGGAGGAGAAGAAGAAGAAGAAGAAGAAGAAGAAGAAGAAGAAGAAGAAGAAGAAGAAGAAGAAGAAGAAGAAGAAGAAGGAGGAGGAGGAGGAGGAGGAGGAGGAGGAGGAGGAGGAGGAGGAGGAGGAGGAGGAGGAGGAGGAGGAGGAGAAGGAGAAGGAGAAGGAGAAGGAGAAGGAGAAGGAGAAGGAGAAGGAGAAGGAGAAGGAGAAGGAGAAGGAGAAGGAGAAGGAGAATGAATGGCAGCCAGGGATCTTGACTCAACCACTGAAGAGTGTGTCCGAGTGTCTGAGAGATGACGCTGGATAAAGCCGCCATGATCTGAGGTTGCAAATTCTCTTAGTGTGCAGCCTTGATGAGTAGCCAATCCCTGTTTCTCTGCCGTGGGGGACGGCTTTTCCCCTCCATTCCCGATAGCCCAGCTAGATCCTAAAGAGCTGGGTCCCATCCTCATAAAAATATTTTTATTCATTTCAGAGAGGAAGGGAGAGGGAGAGAGAGAGAGAGAGAGAGAGAGGGGTCAATGATGAGAGAGAATCATGGATCAGCTACCTCCTGCATGCCCCCTACTGGGGATGGAGCCCACAACCCTTGACCGGGAATCGAACCAGGGACCCCCTGGTCTGCAGGCCAACATTCTACCCACTGAGCCACACCAGCCAGGGCTGGGTCCCATTCTCAGAGCCGACAGGCAAGCGGGAGGCAGCTGACTCAGCATCCATAGGCCTCACACGGAGACATCCATCTACGGGATGTTAGCGGGGTTGACCAGATGGCCCATTTCCATCCAGGCCCTCCGAGGGCAGGCTGAAGGGCAAAGACTTGATTTCAGCTTTATAACTGATCATCTGGCCCGGCTGGCATCGCTCAGTGAATCAGGAGGTCACGGTTCGATTCCTGGTCAAGGGCACATGCCCGGGTTGCGGGCTCGATCCCCAGTAGGGGGCGTGCAGGAGGCAGCCCATCCATGATTCTCTCTCATCATTGGTGTTTCTCTCTCTCTCTCCTTCTCCCTTTCTCTCTGAAATTAATAAAAATATATTTAAAAAAGAAACACTGATCATATTAACCCTCTCCCCCCAAAAGATGGAAAATTTATTTTCATTTTATTACTAAAGGCCCGATGCATGAAGATTCATGCAAGAATGGGCCTTCCCTCCCCTAGCTGCCGGCACTGCCTTCGCTCTTGCCGGAGCCGCCTTTCCGAGCAGCTGGGGCGGGACGGAACACCCCCGGCCGCTCAGCGCCTGCATACGCAAATTAACCCGCCAGCTTTTTGGGTTGATTTGCATACTCACTCCTGATTGGCTGGTGGGCGTCGCGAAGGCACAGTCCATTAGCATGTTACGCTTTTATTAGGTGGATTTTTAAAAATATGTTTTTATTGATTTTCAGAGAGAGAGAGAAGAGGGAGGGAGAGAGAGATAGAAACATCCATGATGAAAGAGAATCATCCATCATCTGTCTCCCGCACGCCCCCACACCGGGGATCCAGCCTGAAACCAGGGCATGTGCCCTTGACCCGGAATCGAACCAGCGACCTCCTGGTTCATTGGTCGACACTCAACCAGGCGGAAAATCCCTTTTTAGAGTCATTTAGTCTATTTGCGCACACACACTGGTTTCCCCAGATTGTAGTTTCCAAGACATGGCAACCCAGCGAGAAGGGATCTGACCTCATTTCAGGAAACCGTCACCCCTAAGAGAGTCTTCCTCAATTTACCTCGTGTGTGTGCACTCCCCACGTTTAATTCTGGGCCCTGGACGGGTAGCTCAGGTGGTTGGAGCGTCGTCCCGATGGGCCCAGGTTGCCGGTTCGATCCCCAGTCAGGGCACATATGAGAATCAACCAATGAATGCATACAAGAGGCAACTAATGAATGCATACATGAGGCAACCAATGAATGCATGAATGAGGCACCCAATGAATGCATACATGAGGAACCCAATGAATGCATACATGAGGCAAGCAATGAATACATACAATAGGCAAACAATGAATGCATACAAGAGGCAAACAATGAATGCATACAAGAGGCACACAATGAATGCATACATGAGGCATCCAATGAATGCATACAAGAGGCACTCAATGAATGCATACATGAGGCACACAATGAATGCATACATGAGGAACCCAATGAATGCATACATGAGGCAAGCAATGAATACATACAATAGGCAAACAATGAATGCATACAAGAGGCAAACAATGAATGCATACATGAGGCACACAATGAATGCATACATGAGGCATCCAATGAATGCATACAAGAGGCACTCAATGAATGCATACATGAGGCACACAATGAATGCATACATGAGGAACCCAATGAATGCATACAAGAGGCAAGCAATGAATGCATACAAGAGGCACCCAATCAATGCATGAATAAGTGGAACAACAAGTCCATGTTTCTCTCTCTTCTCTTTCTCTCGCTCTCTCTCCCCAGGAAAATCAATTTAAAAAATCCCTCAGCCCCACCGATCCACGGAGCTCATTCTTAGACAGCGAGGCTGTCCTAACTCACTTAGCAAGCTTGACCTCTTTAGCGAGAGTCTCGTCTTGTTCATTAGCGATGCAGGCAGTGTCCATCGCGATGATGTATGGCCTCCCGAGCAATTAAAAGGTTCAGGAGGCGTCCGACGCATCGATTTTTGGGCCGGACTCTGTCCATCATGAACATGCGCCATCAAGACATCTAATTAAGATCGACTGTTCCGTGTCAGATGGATTTAGTTGGGCCCCCGTGGCACGTGGAGTAACTGGCCCGTGAATGCCACTCACACCAGGGCACCAGGATGCCTACCCTTCGATACAGGCGGGCACCCCAGGGTGACGAATCCTGGCGAGAGAATTCCAGATCTTGGGAGTCGCTCCCAGGACTGGGGCTTGTGTGAGGTCAAGCAGGCATTTGCCGGGGGCACAAAATTGGGGGGAGTCCCCCCAAAGTAAGTCCTCAAGAAAAAGAATACTTTCATGCAATGATTTCTTTCTTTCTTTTTTTTCCTTCTTTATGTTTTTACTAGGGGCCCAGTGCACGAAATTCCTCTCACAATCCTGGACTGCTGGCTCCCAATCGCTTGCCTGCCTGCCAGCCTGATCGCCCCCTAACCACTCCCCTGCCGGCCTGGTCATTCCTAACTGCTCCCCTGCAGGCCTGGTCCCCACCAACTGCCCTCCCCTGCTGGCCTGGTCCCCCCCAACTGCCCTCCCCTGCTGGCCTGATCACCCCTAACTGCCCTCCCCTACAGGCCTGGTTGCCCCTAACTGCCCTCCCCTGCTGGCCTGTTTGGCCCCAACTGAACTCCCTTGCCGGCCATCTTGTGGCAGCCATCTTGTGATGACATGGGTGTGGCCATCTTGTGACCACATGGGGGCAGCCATCTTTTTCGCAGGTGTGATGGTCAATTTGCATATTACCTCTTTGTGACATAGGATTTAATGATTTTCAAAATTTGGAGCAAAGCAACAATTCACATGAATGAAAGTTTAATTAATTTATTTATTTTTTAAAAATATATTTTATTGATTTTTTACAGAGAGGAAGGGAGAGGGAGAGAGAGAGTCAGAAACATCGATGAGAGAGAAACATCCATCAGCTGCCTCCTGCACGCCCCCTACTGGGGATGTGCCCGCAACCAAGGTCCATGCCCTTGACCGGAATCGAACCCGGGACCCTTGAGTCCGCAGGCCGACGCTCTATCCAATGAGCCACACCGGTTTCGGCTTTAACTTATTTTATATGGAGAAATAGTAAGGTCAAAATCATGATTTTTTTTTCCCCAACAACCAAGTAAATGCCAAGAAATACATGAGGAACAAATATAAACATTTTATTTTTATTTTGAAAAAAATTTATTTATATTTATTTTATTGATTTCAGAGAGGAAGGGAGAGGGAAAGAGAGACAGAAACATCCATGAGGAGAGAGAATCATGGGTCGGCTGCCTCCTGCACACCCCCGACTGGGAATCGAGCCTTCAACTCAGGCCTGTGCCCTTGACCGGGAATCAAACCCTGACCTCCTGGTTCCTAGGTCGATGCTCAACCACGGAGCCACGTCAGCCGGGCCATGCAATGATTTTTGAACAACAAAACACACGATGAACAAATATCAACATTTTAAATGACCACAGGAGCCCGGCCAGTGTGGCTCAGTGGTCGAGCGTCGACCCATGAACCAGGAGGTCAGGGTTTGGTTCCCGGTCCCGGGCACAGGCCCGGGTTGTGGGCTCCATCCCCAGTAGGGGGCGTGCAAGAGGCAGCCAATCCGTGGTTCTCTCTCCTCATGGATGTTTCTATCTCTCTCTCCCTTTTCCTTCCTCTCTGAAATCAACAATGTGCGTGCGTGTGTGTGTGTGTGTGTGTGTGTGTGTGTGTGTGTGTGTGTGTGTGTGTGTGTGTGTGTAATAATAAAAGCATAATATGATAATTAGAACGGACAGCCAAACAACCTTCCGGACATCATTCCGGACGTCCTTCTGGACAAAGCCTCGGCAGTGGGGGCTGAGGCAGAGGTGGTTAGGGGCGATCAGGCAGGCAGGCAGAGTGGTTAGGGGTGATCAGGCTGGCAGGCAGAGTGGTTAGGGGTGATCAGGCTGGCAGGCAGAGTGATTAGGGGTGATCAGGCTGGCAGAGTGGTTAGGGGAGATCAGGCAGGCAGAGTGGTTAGGGGCGATCAGGCAGGCAGAGTGGTTAGGGGTGATCAGGCAGGCAGAGTGGTTAGGGGAGATCAGGCAGGCTGGCAGAGTGGTTAGGGGCGATCAGGCAGGCAGGCAGAGTGGTTAGGGGTGACAAGGCAGGCAGGCAGAGTGGTTAGGGGCAATCAGGCAGGCAGAGTGGTTAGGGGAGATCAGGCAGGCAGGCAGAGTGGTTAGGGGCGATCAGGCAGGCAGGCAGAGTGGTTAGGGGCGATCAGGCAGGCAGGCAGAGTGGTTAGGGGCGATCAGGCAGGCAGAGTGGTTAGGGGCGATCAGGCAGGCAGGCAGAGTGGTTAGGTGCAATTAGGCAGGCAGGCAAGTGGTTAGGGGTGAATGAGGCAGGCAGGCAGAGACAGGGGCAATCAGGCAGGCAGAGTGGTTAGGTGCGATCAGGCAGGTGGGTGAGTGGTTAGGGGCAATCAGGCAGGCTGGCAGAGTGGTTAGGGGGGATCAGGCAGGCAGGCAGAGTGGTTAGGGTTGATGAGGCAGGCAGGCAGGTGAGCAGTTCGATCAGGCAGGCCAGAGGGGTTAGGGGTGATCAAGATTGCAGAGTGGTTAGGGCTGATCAGGCCTGATTTGCGAGAGGAAGTGCAGACCGTGATCAGGCAGGAGGTGAGCTGATCAGGCAGGCAGAGTGGTTACCGATCAGGCAGGCAGAGTGGTTAGGTGCGATTAGGCCCCCCCCGGGGGATCAGGCAGCTGCAGAGTGGTTAGGGGGGATCAGGCAGGCAGGCAGAGTGGTTAGGGGGGATCAGGCAGGCAGAGTGGTTAGGGGGGATCAGGCAGGCAGGCAGAGTGGTTAGGGTTGATGAGGCAGGCAGGCAGGTGAGCAGTTCGGAGCCAGCCATCCCAGATTGTGAGAGGGCTGTCCCTGATAAAGAGGGTGCTGACCGAGGCTGGGACCTCCCCCCTCCCCGCCCCCCCCCCCGCCCGAGTGCACGAATCTCCTGCACCAGGCCTCTAGCTTGAAAAGAATAATCAACAGATAAATAAACAATGACAGGACCTCGGCAGATAAAGGCAGGGCCCGGCGCGTGGCTGAGCCCTTTCGCAGCCTGAAGGAAGAGAGAACATTCTGATTTTTTTTCTTCTTTTTTTTCTTTTTTAAAGACAAGGTCAAATACAGCACAGGCAACACAGTCCGTACTATGGTAATCACTCTAGATGGTGCCAGGTGGGTACTGGAAATATTGAGAGGGCCAAGGGGGGATATGGGAGGCGGGGGTGTCTGGGGGGCAAACACTTTGCAAGGGCCATAACTTTCTAACCGCTGAAACTCCTGTACTATTTCGTGTCCACGGCAATTTTTTTTTTTTTTTTTTTTTTTTTTTTAAAAAAAATGTGTTTAATTAAAGAAAAATAAAGGAGAATGAGGGCCTCATTCCGTTCCCCGACTCCACCCCGGGTGGCATACTGACCCATAATTAAGCCTTTCAGAATCACGGCGAAACCCGTTCTTAATTTCAAAGCATCATTCTCTGGGTTTTATTCCCTTCACATTTTTTTTTTTTTTTTTTTTTTTTTTACGTCCAACACTCTCCAACATAGTTTTAATATCGTTCCAATGGAAAAAAAAAAAAAAAAAAAAGCTGGTCATAAAACCACAATATATATGTGCCTATATATATTATTTTTTTATTGTGGTAAGAACACTTGTGGAGGGTCCTACCCACTTAACAGAATTTTAAGTGCCCAGTGCAGAGTTATTAACGGTAGGGTACGATGAGGTAGAGCAGAGCTTTCCAAATTATTCACCTGGAAGAATTAGGACTTTATGCCCGCGAATGAGCAATTTCCTTTTCTTTCTTTCTTTCTTTCTTTTTTTTTTTTTTTTTTAATATTTTTTATTGATTTCAGAGAGGAAGGGAGAGAGAGACAGAAACATCCATGAGGAGAGAGAATCACGGATCGGCTGCCTCCTGCACACCCCCTACTGGGGATGGAGCCCGCAACCCAGGCCTGCGCCCTTGACCGGGAATCGAAGCCGTGACCCTTCAGTCCACAGGCCGACGCTCTATCCACTGAGCCACACTGGTCAGGGCTAGAATGTTCATTTTTTATTCTGTTCTCCAAAGAGGCATCACATACAGTCGGTTACACGAGCTGGTTAATGTGACTACGAACCCAAGGTTATGCTGACGTGTACACCATCTTAAAAAGAATCATCTTCGCCCTGGTCAGTGTGGCTCAGTGGATAGAGCATCGGCCTGCGGACGGGAGGGTTCCGGGTTCGATTCCCGGTCAAGGGCATGTACCTTGGTTGTGGGCACATCCCCAGTAGGGGGCGTGCAGGAGGCAGCTGATCGATGTTTCTCTCTCGTTGATGTTTCTAACTCTCTCTCCCTCTCCCTTCCTCTCTGTAAAAAAAAAATAAAAAAAATAAAGGAATCATCTTCACCTCTCACAGTTTGTTCCCCGGATCCCAGCCCAAACTTTGCATCCAATTCTTCGGGGACGGCAGGCCCCGCCCCCTGGTCGAACTCCCGGACGAACTCCTGGTCGAGGGGACAATTTGCATACTACGCTTTTATTATATAGGACTAGAGGCCCGGTGCACGAAATTCGTGCATGGGCGGGGGAGGTGTCCCTCAGCCCAGCCTGCACCCTCTCCAATCTGGGACCCCTCGAGGGATGTCTGACAGCCCGTTTAGGCCCGATCCCACCTAAAGGGGCAGTCAGACATCCCTCTCACAATCCAGGACTGTTGGCTCCCAACTGCTCGCCTGCCTGCCATCCTGATCGCCCCTAACTGCTTCTGCCTGCCAGCCTGATCACCCCCTAACCACACCCCTGCCAGCCTGATTGATGCCTAACTGCTCCCCTGCCAGCCTGATTGCCCCTAACTGCCCTCCCCTGCAGGCCTGGTCACCCCTAACTGCCCTCCCCTGCAGGCCAGGTCCCCCCTAACTGCCCTTCCCTGACGGCCTGATTGCCCCCAACTGCCCTCCCCTGCAGGCCCGGTCCCCCCTAACTGCCCTCCCCTGACGGCCTGGTTGCCCCCAACTGCCCTCCCCTGCAGGCCTGGTTGCCCCCCCCTGCCCTCCCCTGCAGGCCTGGTTGCCCCCAGCTGCCCTCCCCTGCAGTCCTGGTTGCCCCCAACTGCCCTCCCCTGCAGGCCCGGTCACCCCCAGCTGCCCTCCCCGCAGGCCTGGTTGCCCCCAACTGCCCTCCCCTGCAGGCCTGATCACCCACAACTGCTTTCCCTGCAGGCCATCTTGTGTCCACATGGGGGAGGCCATCTTGTGTTGGAGTGATGGTCAATTTGCATATTACGCTTTTATTAGATAGGATGGCAGGATCCCTCTGACACCGTGAGTGTTCCCATGTCTGCTCATTATTCGCCTGTGTCATGTTTACCTAGTGACACAAATCTATGTGCATTTAAAACTACATTTCAGGGCACAAAGAATGGTGAAAAAAAAATTTTTTTTTAAAAAAAGAAAGAGAGAAATTGCACCGTCGATGCTGGTAGAAAAAAATTAAATGAAGGAGGGTTACCCCCAGCGCGGCCATCTGGAGTGATTTGAAAGGTAAGGGACGCCAACAGGAAATGAGCGTGTAGTCAACGAGGAAGAGGGAGGTAATTACACCATTCGTCTTCAGGCACAGGCAATAGGACCCTGAGCCAGCTGAGGGGGGGACAGGGAGGGGAGGGGGGAGGGGAGAGAGAGAGAGAGAGAGAGAGAGAGAGAGAGAGAGAAGAGAGAGAAAGAGAGAGAGAGAGAATGGATGAATAGATAGATGATAGATAGATAGATAGATAGATGATAGATATAGATATAGATATAGATATAGATATAGATATAGATATAGATATAGATATAGATATAGATATAGGTATAGATATAGATAGATATGGATATGGATATGGATATAGAGATAGATAGAAAGATGATAGACAGATAGATAAATGATAGATAGATAGATAGATGATAGATAGATAGATATAGATATAGATATGGATATGGATATAGATATGGATACGGATATGGAGATAGATATAGATAGATGATAGATAGATAGATATAGATAGATATAGATATAGATGATATAGATATAGATATAGATATAGATATAGATATAGATATAGATATGGATATGGATATGGATATGGATATGGATATGGATATGGATATGGATATGGATATGGATATGGATAGAGAGATAGAGATAGAGATATTAGAGGCCCGGTGCATGAATTCGTGCATGGGTGGGGTCCAGCCAGCCTGGCCAGGGGGAGGGGACGTGGGTGGTTGGCCGGCCTGCCTGCTGGTCGAACTCCCGGTCGAGGGGACCATTTGCATATTAGCCTTTTATTCTATAGGATATGCACAGAGTGGCCAGATGATTATGCGTTCAGAGATCATCATCATCTGGCCACTCCATGTCTATTTTTTAAAGAGAGAGAGAGAGAGAGAGAGAGAGAGAGAGAGAGAGAGAGAGGGAGAAGGTGGGGTTTGGTTCAGGACTGAGATGGTACAAAGGAAGGGTCCCCACCCAGCCGGGCGGTGAGGTTGCTGGAGCGGTGGGCGGTCCGGCCACATGGCCAGATTCTACTGGGTCGAGGGAGACACATCGGCGGGCCCCCCCCCCCCCACCGCCCCCGTCTGTTAGGCCACCCAGCGAGCTCGTCGGAAAGGCCGTAAAACTCAGGAATCCGCCGATCCCCAGCCCGTACTTCTGCCGGCGGGCATTTCCCGGGATGAGTCAGAGCCCGCTGGGCGTGCGCGTGGGAAAGGGGTCGGAGTGGGAATGCTCTGGGGCCTTCGACGTCATGGTTTTTTGTGCGTGTTTTTTTTTTAAAAAAATTATATTTTATTCATTTTTTTTACAGAGAGGAAGGGAGAGGGAGAGAGAGTCAGAAACATCGATGATGAGAGAGAAACATCCATCAGCTGCCTCCTGCACGCCCCCCACCTGGGGATGTGCCTGCAACCAAGGTGCATGCCCTTGACCGGGAATCGAACCCGGGGCCCTTCGGTCCAGCAGGCCGACGCTCTGTCCACTGAGCCACACCGGCCAGGGCTGACTTCATGGTTTAACGATGTGTCCGCAGCTCAGGAGCCGTCGGCTCGGGGCGTCGTCTCATTCTGTTCCCAGCCCCTCACGTGGGGAGACAAGGGTTCGATGGATACTGGGATGAAATGTTCATCCAAATAATGGCAGAGCCCGGATTTCGTTTTTTTTAAAAAAATATATATATATGTTTTTATTGATTTCAGAGAGAGGAAGGGAGAGGGAGAGAAACATCCAGGATGAGCCCGGCTGGTGTGGCTCCGTGGTTGAGCGTCCACCTAGGAGCCAGGAGGTCAGGGTTCGATTCCCGGTCAAGGGCACACGGGGGGGGCAGGGGGTCCCTCAGTCCAGATTGCAAAAGGGCACAGGCCAGGCCAGGCCGAGGGACCCCACTGGTGCACGATCGGGGCCGGGAGGGACCGCGGGAGGGCTCCAGGGCGTGTCCGGCCCGTCTCGCTCAGTCCCCATCGGCCGGACCCCAGCAGCAAGCTAACCTACCAATCGGAGCGTCCGCCCCCTGGTGGTCAGTGCACGTCATTGCAAGCAGTTGAGCGGCCTTAGCATATCATTAGCATATCACGCTTTGATTGGTTGAATGGCCGACCGGACGACCGGACACTTAGCCTATTAGACTTTTATTCTAGAGCATGCATCACCCATGGACATGGACAGTGGGGTCGTGGGGGCCTGGGATGGGGGGCAGGGCAGGCTGGAAGGGGTTCATGGGGGGAAAAAGGAGGATCTATGTCATCCTTTCAACAATAAAGATTTAAAATAAATTTTAAAATTAAAAGAACGCGGAGAAACGAAGATTCCCCCGTGTCCACTCCCGAAGAGGCATGCCTGTGGGCGGCCTTGTTGGTGGACAACGAGGCATTTTGAAGGACTTGGAGCTTTTCCCACGTCTAAGGGAGAGGGCTGGGGACCTGGGGAAGGGTACCCCCAGAATGTCCCTCTCTGGGGGGCGGGGGGGGGGGGAGGGCGGGGAAGGATGTTGGTTATAAACAGAAATGCCTTTCATTACGTGGGGTGACATCCAGGCTCAGGGGTGACCCGGTTAATCTGTGGAGATCGGCGCTAATGACTTAAACGCTGGCATTTCGCAAATCGCATTATCGGGAGAGAAATTACCGCGGTGATCGGATTACGGATATTTATCTGCTAATGGCCCTGATTAACTGGGGGTGCTAATCAGTCATTTGGAAAGCTGATATTAACAGCATCCATCTCACCGGAAAAAAAATAAAAGTGTATAGGAAATAAAATGTGGGGGGTGGGGGGGATGGGAAGAGCAGAGAGACGGAGAAGCAGGGACCCACGGGGCCACCGGGGTGGGTCCCTTCGGCCCCTGCAAGCTTTTCCGTGGATCTAAACACACCCCGGGGCCCGGCTGGCGTGGCTCAGTGGTTAGAGCATCGACCTGGGAACCAGGAGGTCATGGGTTCGATTCCCGGTCAAGGGCACAGGCCCGGGTTGCAGGCTCCATCCCCAACCAGTAGGGGGCGTGCAGGAGGCGGCTGATTCATGATTCTCTCTCATCATGGATGTTTCTCTCTCTCTCTCTCTCTCTCTCTCTCTCTCTCTCTCTCTTCCTCTCTGAAATCAATTTAAAAATAATTTTTTTAAAAAACACCCTAAGCTATTTCTCGCCAGCCCCTGAAGAGATGCCGGCCTCGTGTTTTATAATGTAGCCCATCAATTACCCTTTCATCCCCAACACTGAAAACACACACACACACACACGCACACACCCACGCACGCACACGCACACGCACACGCACACGCATTCTTTTCCCAGCCAATGCCTCTTTTTTTCTTTTTCGTTTTTCTTTTTTTTTTGCTTCTTCTTCTTCTTCTATTTTTTTCTTCTCCCCCGTCTCTGCAGCCGGGGACCCCGTTCTGCCATCCCTCCTGGCCTCGGCTCCCCACTTAAGTAACACCTCGGAGCCGCTTTTACGCGCGAAAGCATCTGCGCTGGGGATGTTCTGACGTGGCCCGTGCATGTCGGGGCGTGGCGAGGACTGAGCTGTGAGCGCCCGGGACCCCTCCACATCTGCGTCTCATCCTCTCTGCACACGCCTGGCCTGTGTTCCACGGGGCCCCAACAGAACACGGAGACGTCTGTTCTAAAATTGCCGGTGTATGCCGGAGTCTCCATCCCATTATTATTATTATTATTATTATTATTATTATTATTATTATTTTTCCCCTCTAGGATTCTTGCAGACTTCATGCAACTTTTTTTCTTCTTTTTCCCTCTTTCTTTCCTCTCTCACTCATCAGGCCTTTTTTCCCCTTTTTTTTCTTTTTTTTTGTTTTTTTTCCCCAGATGCATGTTGGAAACTCCGAGCTGTTTGCAAGAATCCCGCTTCACAACTCGCAGGCGGAGATGATATAAGCTGACGGCGGCTTTCGGCGGGAAGTGGAAAGAGGAGGCGCACGCACGTGTCTGAGGAGTTGGCCCTGTCGTTGCGCATTTTTAAAAATATATATTTTATGGATTTTTTTTTTTTTTTTTTTTTACAGAGAGGAAGGGAGAGGGAGAGAGAGCTAGAAACATCCAAGATGAGAGAGAAACATCCATCAGCTGCCTCCTGCACGCCCCCCACTGGGGATGTGCCCGCAACCAAGGTGCGTGCCCTTGACCGGAATCGAACCCGGGACCCTTCGGTCCAGCAGGCCGACGCTCTATCCACTGAGCCACACCGGTCAGGGCTCATTGCTGATTTTTTTAAAACATGAAGTCGCTTCGCGTTTATTTTGTTTTATTTCAGCTCTACCGTTAGAAGAGCATTGGGCTGTTTAATACTTTATATTTGAAACCTTTCTTTTCTAAAATGTATTTTTTATTGATTTCAGGGAGGAAGGGAGAAGGAGAGGGAGAGAGAGACATCCATGAGGAGAGAGAATCATGGACAGGCTGCCTCCTGCACGCCCCCCACTGGGGACGGAGCCCACAACCCGGGCCTGTGCCCTTGACCGGGAATCGAACCCGGGACCTCCCAGTTCCCAGGTCGGCGCTCCACCGCTGAGCCACGCCATCCGGGCCCCAGAGCCATTTTTGTGCCCGTGGGTTTAAACTTTAAAAGGACCCCGGCATTCTAGCAGGTTTGGCTCAGTGGATAGAGCGTCGGCCTGCGGACTGAGGGGTCCCGGGTTCGATTCCCGGTCAAGGGCACAGGCCCGGGTTGCGGGCTCCATCCCCAGTGGGGGGCGTTCAGGAGGCAGCCGGTCCGTGATTCTCTCTCCTCATGGATGTTGCTCTCTCCCTCTCCCTCTCCCTTCCTCTCTGACATCAATAAAAACGTATTTTTAAAAATAATAATAAATAAACAAATAAAAGGACTCAGGCGCTAAAGTCCTTTGTGAGAAATTTTGCTGTAGTTTTGAGCCGGAAAATCAAAGCTGGGAGTCAGCCGCCTGAACGGAAACCCTAACCCCGTGGTCGGCAAACCGCGGCTCACAAGACGCAGGCGGCTCTCGGGCCCCTGGAGGGTGGCTCTTCCACAAAACGCCACGGCCTGGGCGCGTCCGTGTTGAAGACGTGGCGTTCGAAGACGTTTACGTTTAAAAAACGTGGCTCCCCAAAGGAATGTCCATCGTTGTCCTGTTGGTGTTTGGCTCCGTGGACGGATGAGTTTGCCGACCACGGCCCCAGCCCAACACACATTTTAATTTTCTGCGTATTTAACTCCCCGGCTCAGGGGACACGCTCACAGCGGAGTGAGGAGCCGCTAGGGGGCGCTGTGGTGTGTTCACCGACAGGACGCCCGGGACCCACCAGGGGGCGCTGTGGTGTGTTCACGGACAGAACGCCCAGGGACCCACCAGGGGGCGCTGTGGTGTGTTCACGGACAGAACGCCCGGGACCCACCAGGGGGCGCTGTGGTGTGTTCACGGACAGAACGCCCGGGACCCACCAGGGGGCGCTGTGGTGTGTTCACGGACAGAACGCCCAGGGTCCACCAGGGGGCGCTGTGGTGTGTTCACGGACAGAACGCCCAGGGTCCACCAGGGGGCGCTGTCCCATTTACACAGACTGAACGCCCAGGGTCCACCAGGGGGCGCTGTGGTGTGTTCACGGACAGGACGCCCAGGGTCCTCATGGGGCGCTGTGATGTGTTCACGGACAGAACGCCCAGGACCCACACGGGGGCGCTGTGCCCTGTTCACGGACAGAACACCCAGGGTCCGCAAGGGGGCGCTGTGCCATTTACACGGACAGAACGCCCAGGACCCACCAGGGGGCGCTGTGGTGTGTTCACGGACAGAACGCCCAGGACCCACCAGGGGGCGCTGTGGTGTGTTCACGGACAGAACGCCCAGGACCCACCAGGGGGCGCTGTGGTGTGTTCACGGACAGAACGCCCAGGGTCCACCAGGGGGCGCTGTGGTGTGTTCACGGACAGAACGCCCAGGGTCCACCAGGGGGCGCTGTGGTGTGTTCACGGACAGGACGCCCAGGACCCACATGGGGGCGCTGTGATGTGTTCACGGACAGAACGCCCAGGACCCACCAGGGGGCGCTGTGGTGTGTTCACGGACAGGACGCCCAGGGTCCTCAGGGGGCGCTGTGCCCTGTTCACGGACAGAACACCCAGGGTCCGCAAGGGGGCGCTGTGCCATTTACACGGACAGAACGCCCAGAGTCCACCAGGGGGAGCTGTGATGTGTTCATGGACAGAACGCCCAGGACCCACCAGGGGGCGCTGTGATGTGTTCACGGACAGGACGCCCAGGGTCCACCAGGGGGCGCTGTCCCACTTACACAGACAGAACGCCCAGGGTCCACCAGGGGGCACTGTGCCATTTACACAGACAGAATGCCCAGGGTCCACCAGGGGGCACTGTGCCATTTACACGGACAGAATGCCCAGGGCCCACCAGGGGGCGCTGTCCCATTTACACAGACTGAACGCCCGGGGTCCACCAGGGAGCACTGTGCCATTTACACGGACAGAACGCCCAGGGTCCACCAGGGGGCGCTGTGGTGTGTTCACGGACAGAACGCCCAGGGTCCACCAGGGGGCGCTGTCCCATTTACACAGACTGAACGCCCAGGGTCCACCAGGGGGCGCTGTGATGTGTTCACGGACAAAATGCCCAGGGTCCACCAGGGGGCACTGTCCCATTTACACAGACAGAACGCCCAGGGTCCACAAGGGGGTGCTGTGGTGTGTTCACAGACAGAACGCCCAGGGTCCACCAGGGGGCGCTGTGGTGTGTTCACGGACAGAACGCCCAGGGTCCACCAGGGGGCGCTGTCCCATTTACACAGACTGAACGCCCAGGGTCCACCAGGGGGCGCTGTGGTGTGTTCACGGACAGAACGCCCAGGACCCACCAGGGGGCGCTGTGGTGTGTTCACAGACAGAACACCTCCAGCCTAATATTCATTTTTGCCCAATTAAGGGCTTGAAAGTTTTTGTGTCTGTGTGTGTTTGGCTTTTTTTTTTAAATATATTTTATTGATTTTTATACAGAGAGGAAGGGAGAGGGATGGAGAGCTAGAAACATCGATGAGAGAGAAACATCCATCAGCTGCCTCCTGCACGCCCCCCACTGGGGATGTGCCCGCAACCAAGGTCCATGCCCTTGACCGCAATCGAACCCGGGACCCTTCCGTCTGCAGGCCGACGCTCTACCCACTGAGCCACACCGGTCAGGGCGCGCGTGTGTGTTTTTTTTATCGTGTCACGTCATCATCAGAAAGACTTCCTTTTTTTTTTTCCTGACAAAGCAGGTGCCCCAGCCAAAGCACAGGAGGAGGAGCTCAGCCTTGCTCTGACACGCACATCTCGAGGCGAGCCCGGAGTGGGTCAGGCCGGTGGGGTTTTGCGGGGTGAATAGGAGTTCGCCAGGCACCCTTGGGGACGAGAGAGGTGGGGTTTTTTTTTTTTGTGTGTGTGTGTGTGTGTGGGTTTTTTTTAATCGGGGGCGGGAGCCTGACCTTTGTGTGGCTTGGAGAACTCGGGAACCGACCAGTGGTTTGGAATTCATCGTGTGGGTTTTGCCTGCGGACGCGAGACGTTGGCAGGATTGGGGGTTCGTCTCATCCTTGTCTTTTCCTCCACGTCGGCGGTTGGACCAGACACGGGTTTTGGCCAACGCTTTGAGGGTGGAATTAAATTAAACCAGCCCTCCCCGTCCCATCACCAGGAAATCAATGAATACGAGAGTCAGCATTATCTTTTGCCTAAAAATGGCTCATGTCCCTTACGTGTGTCTAACACGCACGCATCATACGTGTCGTTTCGTGTTCCCCCGGGGGGCCCTGGGTGGTCCGGTTGACCGTCTTCCCATGACATTTTCCTCGCTGGGTCTGCGGTGGTCTGCTCCCCCAGAAATTATGACCCTCCCAACCCTATTCCGGAAAACACTGGCCAACACAGGCGAAAACTCCATTAAAAAAAATAATAATAATATTTTTTTAAATAAGAGCAGAAATGACTGCTTTAGTACAAACTCTCCTTCTGCTGATTTGTTACATTTTCCTTTTTTTTAAAATCCTCACCTGAGGATATTTTTATATTGATTTTTTAAAAATATATTTTATTGATTTTTATACAGAGAGGAAGGGAGAGGGATGGAGAGCTAGAAACATCGATGAGAGAGAAACATCCATCCGCTGCCTCCTGCACGCCCCCCACTGGGGATGTGCCCGCAACCAAGGTCCATGCCCTTGACCGGGAATCGAACCCGGGATCCTTCCGTCCGCAGGCCGACGCTCTATCCACTGAGCCACACCAGCCAAGGCTGATTTTTTATTTATTTTTTTTGAGAGAGAGAATGGAAGAGAGAGGGAAAGACAGAGAGAAACATCGATGTGAGAGGCACATACTGATGGGTTGCCTCCTGCATGAGGCAAACTGGAGAGGCCTCTTTTTCCTTTGTTAAAGTCCCCCCCCCGTCCCCTGCACTAACTGCCGTCCCCTGCAGGCCTGGTCCCCCCTAACTGCCCTCCCCTGGAGGCCTGGTCCCCCCTAACTGCCCTCCCCTGCAGGCCTGGTCCCCCCAACTGCCCTCCCCTGCAGGCCTGGTTGACCCTAACTGTCCTCCCCTGCAGGCCTGGTCCCCCCAACTGCCCTCCCCTGCAGGCCTGGTCCCCCCCAACTGCCCTCCCCTGCAGGCCTGGTCCCCCCTAACTGCCCTCCCCTGCAGGCCTGGTCCCCCCAGCTGCCCTCCCCTGCAGGCCTGGGTCCCCCCAACTGCCCTCCCCTGCAGGCCTGGTCCCCCCCAACCCCCCTAACTGGTCCCCCCCTGCCCTCCCCTGCAGGCCTGGTCCCCCCAACTGCCCTCCCCTGCAGGCCTGGTCCCCCCAACTGCCCTCCCCTGCCGGCCTGGTTGACCCTAACTGTCCTCCCCTGCAGGCCTTGTTCCCCCAACTGCCCTCCCCTGTAGGCCTGGTCCCCCCCAACTGCCCTCCCCTGCAGGCCTGGTCCCTTGCAGGCCTGATGGGTCCCCTACAGACACTCGACCATTTCGGCAGCTGTAGATTCACGGACCACCACCCTCTATCCCCTCCATGCTGGAAATTCACCGGAAATGAAGAAGATTCGGGGAGAAGACGAGACTCGAAGTGTGTTGTGCCCCCGGGGGTGGGGATCGGGACCCAGGCAAGCAGCAAACACACAGGAGGACGGGCTCAGCCTTGTTCCGACAGGCACATCCCGAGGCCAGCCCGGAGTGGGTCGGGCCGGTGGGGTTTTGCGGGGTGAATAGGAGTCCGCCGGGCACGCCCGGGGACGAGCGAGTTCCCCCGAGAGGAAGCCGCCTTTGCAAACGGCTGGAGGTGTGAAGTACCGTTCATGGGAGGAGAAGCTCGAAAAGCCAGCATCAAAAAGGCTTGTTTCCATGTTTTAAATTATTTTTATTTTTTTTCCTAACATGGCAGGGGCCCCAGGAGCCGGGCCACCTCGGACGATGGCGGTTGTGTCCAGGAGTCCTCGGGGGTTCGGAACGGGAGCCAGGCGTCTTGGCTCAGGACCCCTGGGGCCTGCGCTCACGTACCTTACGGAATCTTCCACTCAAATTTCAATTATTTTTTAAGACTCTCATCCAGTCGTATAGCTGTGTCGTTCAAGCACGCGAGGGGCTGGTTTTAACACTCTGAGACCGTCTGTGAGTCCAGCACCGACGTCAAAAGTCCGGACACGGCTTGACCGGTGTTTTTTATGGCATCGGCCCAGGAACCCGAGGGCCCCGGGTTCGATTCCCCCATCAAGGGAGGCAGTTCATCAATGTGTCCTTCTCGCATGAATGTCTCTCTCGGTCTGTCTCTCTCTCTCTCTCCCGCCCTTTCCTCCCTTCCACTCTCTCTAAATATCAACGGGGACCTGGCCGGCGTGGCTCCGTGGTTGAGCATCGATCTAGGAACCAGGAGGTCAGGGTTCGATTCCCGGTCACGGGAACAGGCCCGGGGTGTGGGCTGGATCCCCAGGAGGGGGCGTGCAGGAGGCAGCCGATCCGTGATTCTCTCTCCTCATGGATGTTTCTCTCTCTCGCTCCTTCTCCCTTTCTCTGTGAAATCAATAAAAATATACACGGAGTGGCCAGATGATGATGATCTCTGAACGCATAATCATCCGGCCGCTCCGTGTCTGTCCTATAGAATAAAAGGCTAATATGGAAATGGTCCCCTCGACCGGGAGTTCGACCAGCAGGCAGGCCGGCCAGCCGCCCATGTCCCCTCCCCCTGGCCAGGCTGGCCGGACCCCACCCATGCACGGATTCATGCACCGGGCCTCTATATATATATATATACACACACGGAGTGGGCAGGTTATTATGTGTTCAGAGATCATCATCATCTGGCCACTCAGTATATATATATATATATATACACACACACACAGATAGATAGATAGATAGATAGATATAGATAGATAGATAGATAGATAATAGATAGATAGATAGATAGATAGATAGATAGATAGATAGATAGATATAGATAGATAGATAGATAGATATAGATATAGATAGATACACACAGACACATACTGGTATATATAAAAAGAACATCTTCAGGTGAAGATTAACCAAAAAATAAAATAAAATAAAGGGAGGGAGGAGGGAAGGAAGGAGAGAGAGAGAGATAAGAGAGAGAGAGAAAAGAAAGAAAGAGAAAGAAAGAGAGAGAGAGGAATTAGGAGTCTGGCTGACGCTGGATAAACCGTTGTGCCTCACGTCGTAGAGTTCAGCTGGGCACCCTTCCCGCCCCCCCCCCCCCCACCGCCCTGCCACCCAGGTGCCCCCACAGAAGGACGCCCGCCTCCCCGCGCCCTCTGAGCGCCTGCCAGCGCGCTAGGTGGTTTCACCGACCGTATGAAGTCACTTCCTCTGTGGCCCGCCATCCCCGGCCAAGGAAACTAAGGCTTAGCGCCCCGGGCCCGGGTCCAAGCCCTTCATGGGCGGCTTGTAAAGGTTTTATGTAATTGCCCAAACCTATAAGGACTCTGTCGAGGGGGCAGGGAGGGAGGAAAGATTGGGGCTGGGAGCCGAGCGGGGCTGGGCCAGGGCAAGAGAGAGGGACCAGACACACCCAAGGTCACTCAAGGTCGCTCAAGGTTGCTCAAGGTCGCCCAAGGTCGCCCAAGGTCAAACGCATACACCCCCCCCCCCAAGGGACCCTGCCTGACTGCCCTGGTGGCTTGAGTGCCTGCAAGCGTGACTAGTTTTATCACACGGACGCTTTTATCTTTTTCTTTTTCTTTTTTTAAAAAATATATTGATTGATTTCAGAGAGGAAGGGAGAGGGAGAGAGAGATAGAAACATCCATGATGGGAGAGAATCACGGACTGGCTGCCTCCTGCACGCCCCCTGCTGGGGATGGAGCCCGCAACCCGGGCATGTGCCCTTGACCGGGAATCGAACCCGGGACCCTTCAGTCTGCAGGCCGACGCGCTATCCACTGAGCCAACCCAGCCAGGGCCACGTACCATTTTTGGATAAAAATGTGGGTGAATATCCAGGATGTGTAAGGAACATTATAGCAATAATAATAAGCAAACAAAACAAAGCAAAACAAACAAAAAACAGAAACAAACTCATAGATACAGAGAACAAATTGGAACAAACTGAGGGTTGCCTGATCAGACAGGGGTTGGGGGACTTGGTTAAAAAAAAAAAAAGGTGCCGGGGCCCGGCCAAGGTGGCCCAGTGGGTTGAGCATGGACCTAGGATCCAGGAGGTCAGGGTTCGGTTCCCGGTCAAGGGCACAGGCCCGGGTTGCGGGCTCCATCCCCAGTCGGGGGCGTGCGGGAGGCAGCCGATCCGTGATTCTCTCTCCTCATGGATGTTTCTCTCTCTCTCTCTCTCTCTCTCTCTCTCTCTCTCTCCCCTCTTTCTTCCTCTCTGAAATCAATAAAAATATACCCAAATTAAAAAATATATATTTTTTAAGGTGAGGGGCCCTGGCCGGTGTGCTCACTGGTTAGAGCGTCAGCCCATGGGCCGACGGGTTTGGGGTTCGGTTCCCGTCAAGGGCACGTACCTGGGAGGCAGGTCCGATCCCCGGGGCCTGGTTGGGGCTCCTGCAGGAAGCAACTGACGGATGTCTCTCTCTCTCTCTCTCTCTCTCTCTCTCTCTCTCTCTCTCTCTCTCTCTCTCTCTCCCCCTCCCTCCCTCCCTTCCACTCTCTCTAAAAATCAATGGGGAAAAAAAATATATATATATATATCCCCAGGGCGAGGATTACCAACAACAAACCGAAAAGAGGTGAAAGGGATTAAGAAGTACAAATTGCCAAGTTATAAAAAACCCAATCCCGGGCACGTAACCACCGCGCCGGGAATACGGTCCGTAATATTGAAATAACTCTGTACGTTCGATGCCAGGTGCCTGTTGGACGGAGGAGAGGGGTCCCCAGTATACGGCCTATAAACGTGGGACCCGCTGAGCCGCACACCTGAAACTCGTATAAACCGTTTTACGGCGTCGGTGGGGGTGAGGTTGGTCTGTAAAACCGGCGAACGTCAGGTCCTATCGAGCGTCAGGAAAATTAAACCGGGGGTTGGAAAAATTAATAATCTGACTGAAATAGGGGTCGTCATACACATATATTTTTTTAAAAAAAAAAAAATAAAAATAAAAGACATACCTTAATTTTAACCTTTTGCACGCGGATGTCGAGATTAAAATTACTCTTTGAATGTATCAATAATTTGAAATGTAAAAAAAAAAAAAAAATAATCCAAACAAATAAGTTTGTAAGGAAAAGAAACTCCAGTTTTTTTATCCTACTGCCGCGCTTTGTAAAATCTGGGGTACTTAAAAAACTAAATCCCGAGTAGAATAAAGGAATCGAGAAAAAAGCAAGCGGGTGCAAAGGGTTAAAAAATGGGGGGGGGAAATATAATATATTGACAACTCTTACAGCAGTGCCTAGCATATAGTAAGTGCTAGGTGAGTGTTAGTTATTATGATTTCATTATATCGTAAATATAAGGAATTATAGTATATATAATTTTAAGCCTGTGAAATTATTATATCTCTACCCAGTAAGTTTCTTCTTATTTGAAATTGTCCAGGACACCTTGGAGATGTAAGGGGTGCTACGTGTTTAATAAAGATATGGGAATTTGTTGGGGGGAAAAAAAAAAAAAAAAAAAAGACATACAACCCTCGCCATGTGTGGCTCCGTGGATAGAGATGTCGGACGGCGGACGGAAGGGTCCCGGGTTCGATTCCTGGTCAAGGGCACATGCCTGGGGTGTTGGGTTCCATCCCCAGGAGGGGGCGTGCAGGAGGCGGCCGGTCCATGATTCTCTCTCTTGTCATTGACTAGAGGCCCGGTGCATGAAATTCGTGCACTTGGGCGGAGAGGTGGGGGTGCCTCAGCCTGGATTGCGAGAGGGCGCAGGCCAGGCCGAGGGACCCCACTGGTGCACGATCGGGGCCGGGGAGGGACGCGGGAGGTCGGCCAGCCGGGGTGGGACCGCGGGAGGGCTCCAGGGCGTGTCCGGCCCGTCTCGCTCAGTCCCCATCGGCCAGACCCCAGCAGCAAGCTCACCTACCGGTCCGAGCGTCTGCCCCCTGGTGGTCAGTGCACGTCATAGCGAGCGGTTGAGCGGCCTTCGCATATCATTAGCATATTACGCTCTGATTGGTTGAACAGCCGACCTGTTGACCGGACACTTAGCATATTAGGCTTTTATGATATAGGATGTTTCTCTCTCTCTCGCTCTCCCTCTCCTTTCCTCTCTGAAATCAATAAAAATATATATATATATATATATATATATATTGAAAATGTACAAAAAACGTTCAGGAACTTTATTCCCAATGTTTTTTACAAGCGGCCTCAGGTTTTATTTTTTTTTTATTTTTAAATATATTTTTATTGATTTCAGAGAGGAAGGGAGGGAGAGAGAGAATCATGGATCCGCTGCCTCCTGCAAGCCCCCCACTGGGGATGGAGCCCACAACCTGGGCCTGGGCCCTTGACCAGAATCGAACCCGGGACCTTTCAGGTCGCGGGCCGACGCTCTAACCACTGGGCCACACCGTCTAGGGCCGGCCTCGGGTTTTATAAGAGACCTGCCTCGTCCCTGATAAGACTCTCATGGAATGTCTTTCTGCTACAGGAACTCGTCCCTGACTTCCCATTTTATTTTTTATTTCGTTTTTTTAAATGTTCATGTGCTCTCTATGCAAAAGCACAGCCTCTCTGCTCTGGGATTGTTTCCAGGTTCATTTGCATGTTGCCTCAAGGCATCATGGGAGACGCAAGGCTGGTCCTGAGGCACCCTGGGAGGGGACGCACCACGTGGGTGAGGTGGGAAGGGTAATGAGCATCCGGTGCCAAGCCTTCCGGATGCTTAAACCCTGGGGGAGGGGCAGGGGCTGAGGGTCCTCGGAGGAAATCCTGGGGGGGGAGGATGAAATATCCCATGAGCCAAGGAGGGTAGGTGCCCTTCTCTGTGGTCGGCTCCAGGGAGGGGCTGAAGGTCTCAGGGGGGAGCGGGTCTGGGAGAGATGGACTCCCGGGGCTGGGACCCGTAGGTCTGGGAAGGACAGACTGGGGCATTTGTAGGATTGGGACCCAGAGCATTGGGATTTATAGGGTGGAGGCCATAGAGTGAGATGCTGGAGAGCTGGGGTTCCTAGGGCTAGAATCTATAGGATTGGCCTCATGGGGTTGAGTTCCACGGGGCTGGAACCCATAGAGGGAGAATCTACAAGGTAGAGAATCAGAGGGCTAGAATCTATAGGGTTGGCCTCATGGGATTGAGTTCTTTGGGGTTGGAACTCAATAGACCAGGCGTCCTCAAACTACGGCCCGCGGGCCACATGCGGGTGTTTTTGCCGTTTTGATTTTTTTACTTCAAAATAAGATATGTGCAGTGTGCATAGGAATTTGTTCATAGTGTTTTTAAACTATGGTCCAGCCCTCCAACGGTCTGAGGGACAGTGAACTGGCCCCCTGTTGAAAACGTTTGAGGACCCCTGCAATAGAGGGAGAGTCTACAAGGTGGAGAATCATGGGGCTGGAGACTATAGGGTTAGCTCTGTGGGACTGGGATAAATAGGGGGGGACCCATAGAGAGAGAATCTATAGGACTGGAATTCATGGGGATGGAATTTATAGGATTGGATCCATGGGACTGAGATAAATAGGGTGAAATCCCATAGAGAGAGGCTCTACAAAGCTGAGGTTCATAGGGCTAGAATCTATATGGTTGGATTGATGGGATTGAATTCCATGGGGTTGGAACTCAATATGAGGGAGAATCTACAAGGTAGAGAGAATCATGGGGCTGGAAACTATAGGGTTGGCTCTGTGGGATTGAAATAAATAGGGGGGAACCCATAGAGAGAGAGAATCTACAAGGCTGAAGTTCATAGGGCTGAAATCTATAGGGTTGGATTAATGGGATTGATATCCATGGGTTGGAACCATAGAGAGCGAATCTACAAGGTAGAGAATCATAGGGCTGGAATCTATAGGGTTGGCTCTGTGAGACTGAGATAAATAGGGTGAAATCCCATAGAGTGAGGCTCTACAAAGCCGAGGTGTGTACGGCTTGAATCTATAGGGTTGGCCTCATGGGATTGATCTCTATGGGGTTGGACCCCAATAGAGAGAGAATCTACAAGGTTGATAATCATGAGGCTGGAATCTATACAGTTGGCTTCGTGGGACTGAGGTAAATAGGGTGAGACCCGTGGAGAGAGGATCTAGAGAGCTGGGGTTCATAGAGCTGGAGTCTGTAGGGTTGGATCCATCCACAGGGTGGATATCCCTGGGGTTGGGACCCGTGGACCTGAGATCCAAAGAATTGGAATCCATAGAGTGGGGACTTGTTGGAGTGGGACTCCTGATGTTGGGATACAGAGGCCGGAGTCTTGTCTCTGTGCCTGGAGTGTGCTTGATGCACAGAAGGTGGCCAATAAAAATGTGTTGGAGGGATGGAGGGTTGGAGGGATGGATGGATGGATGGATGGATGGATGGATGGATGGTAGATGGATGGATGAATGGATGGATGGATGCATGGATGGATGGATGGATGGATGGTAGATGGATGGATAGATGGATGGATGGATGGATGGATGGTAGATGGATGGATAGATGGATGGATGGATGCATGGATGGATGCATGGATGGATGGATGGATGGATGGATGGATGGATGGATGGATGCATAAATGGATGGATGGATGGATGGATGGATGGATGGATGGATGGATGGATGCATGCATGCATGCATGCATGCATAAATGGATGGATGGATGGGTGGATGGGTGGATGGATGGATGGATGGATGGATGGATGGATGGATGGACAGACGGATGGACAGTTGGTTGAATGGTTTGATGGGTGGGTGTAAAAATGGTACGGATGGCCCTGGCTGGTTTGGCTCAGTGGATAGAGCATCTGCCTGTGGACTGAAGGGTCCCAAGTTTGATTCTGGTCAAAGGCACATGCCTGGGTTATGGGCTCCATCCCCTGGTGGGGAGGGCAAAGGGCGTGCAGGAGGTAGCCAATCCATGATTCTCTCTCATCATGGATGTGTCTCTCTCCCTCTCCCTTCCTCTCGGAAATCAATAAAAATCTACCCTATATAATAAAAGGCAAATATGCAAATTGACTGAAGGACGGACCGATTGGTCCCTATGACACGCACTGACCACCAGGGGGCAGACGTTCAATGCAGGTGCTGCCCCCTGGTGGTCAGTGCACTCCCACAGGGGGAGCCCTGCTCAGCCAGAAGCCGGGCTCAGGGCTGGCTGTGCTGAGGACCCCTCAGGGGATGTCCACCTGCCAGCTTAGAGGGCGCAGGCCTGGCTGAGGGGAACCCCCCTGCCCCGAGTTCACGAATGTCTTGCCCCGGGCCTCTGAGGGGGTGGGATGAGGGCATGTGACAGGGGGTAGGGGAGGCTGGGGGAAGTTCTATGGGGGGGGAAAAAAAGGAGATATATGTACTACTATATGTAATACTTTAAACAATAAATTAAAATTTAAAAAAAAGAAAAGAAGAGAAAAAATAGTTTTAAATAAATAAACAAACAAATCCTATATAATAAAAGCCTAATATGCTAAGTGTCCAGTCATCCAGTTGTCCATTCAACCAATCAAAGCATAATAGGCTAATGATATGCGAAGGCGGTTCAACCGCTCACTATGACGTGCACTGACCACCAGGGGGCAGACGCTCCGACCAGTAGGTTAGCTTGCTGCTGGGGTCAGGCTGATGGGGACTGAGCGAGACAGGCCGGACACGCCCTGGAGCCCTCCCACAGCCCCTTCCTCTAGCTGGCCAGAGGACCTCACCTGTGCACGAATATGTAAATCAATAAATTTACATATTCTGGTAAATAAATAAAATAAAGCAAAAAAAATAAAACACGGCTTACGTGCCCTGACATGCATGGAAGGCAGAAAGGATACGGGCTTGACTCTGGGGAGAGAATCGGGTTGATCACAGCCTGGGTACCTGCTCATGGACTGGGACATGCTCAGTCATGGGTGGATGAGGACGATTAACCTTTGCCCCTTGGGATGGGGAACCCTGGCTCGTAGGGCAAACTCCCCCTCGAACCCTTTGCCAATGAATCCTTTTGTGTGGCGTGGTATCCCTGTGGGTTCCCGGCAATGACATGGACCAGCGGCCCAGGATGCTGAGATTGTCCCCGGAGGAGTGAGGCGGACTTGCAGAGGGAGGGAGGGTGTCTGGGGGGGCCACTCCCGTGTCTGTCACCGGCCGGATGAAGACAGCTCCCCCCCCACTTCCCGGCTGGGTTAACGAGGCAGGAAGCTAACGTGTGACAAGGAGGCACAAGCTCGCAGACACCAGGCCGGAGATGTCCTGTCTTGCAAGAGTCAAGACAAAATAAATTGACCTCCACCTGGAGATGGATGCTCACACGCCTGGCGTCTTCAACCGGGAGGACTTTTTTGTTTTTTTTTAAATTTTTTTAAGTTTTTTTTTTTTTTTTTTTTTTTAAAGGCGCCTGTGCAATGCAAGATGAGGGATTCCGTGGAAAAAAATCACACACCGGACTCCTCATTACTGCCGTCCCGTGTCATGGCATGTGTCCAAGGATGGAAGCTGGGGCACAAGGAATCTTGGGTATAGGGGGGGGCCGGGGGGGACGATGACAGGGAGTGTCACACTCTGTGGGGGGTGGGGACAATCACCCTGGTTGTTGTTTTTTTAAATTTTAATATATTTTATTGATTTCAGAGAGAAAAGGAGAGGGAGAGAGAGAGAATCATGGATGGGCTGCCTCCTGCACGTGCCCCCTACTGGGGATTGAGTCCGAAACCCGGAATCGAACTGTGACCTCCTGGTTCCTAGGTTGACGCTCAACCATTGAGCCACACAGCCTCTGGGCCACTACACAGAGTGGCCAGATGACGATGATCTCTGAACGCATAATCATCTGGCCACTCCGTGTCGATCCTATAGAATAAAAGGCTCATATGCAAATGGTCCCCTCGACCGGGAGTTCGGCCAGCAGGCAGGCCGGCCAACCTTGATATATATATTCTGAGTGGCCAGATGATGATGATCTCTGAACGCATAATAATCTGGCCACTCAGTGTGTATATATATATATGATAGAGGCCCGATGCATGAACTTGTGCATGGGTGGGGTCCGGCCAGCCTGGCCAGGGGGAGGGGACGTGGGCAGTTGGCCGGCCTGCCTGCTGGTCGAACTCCCGGTCGAGGGGACCATTTGCATATGAGCCTTTTATTCTATAGGATGTACACGGAGTGTCCAGATGATTATGCGTTCAGAGATCATCATCATCTGGCCACTCCGTGTATATATTTTTATTAATTTCAGAGAGGAAGGGAGAGGGAGAGAGATAGAAACATCCATGAGGAGAGAGAGAATCATGGACCGGCTGCCTCCTGCACGCCCCCTCCTGGGGATGGAGCCTGCAACCCGGGCCTGTGCCCTTGACCGGGCATCGAACCTGTGACCTCCTGGTTCCTAGGTGGATGCTCAACCACTGAGCCACACCAGCCTGTCTGTCCCCCCCCCCACACACACACCCCCCGTTCTTAAACTCGGATCCTGGCCCTGCTGGGAAAGTGGGGGGCCGTCGGGGGCGGGCGGGCATCCTCAGAGTTGGGTATCTTTTCACCCCAACAGCTCGGGGAGATGCCCGCGTGCAGGCACAGAGACGTGTCCTCACATCCTGTGGGTCCCCCCCCCCCAATGCGATGGGAGGTGGGGAGTTGTTGGAGGGGGGGGGCGCGCGGGGGAGGGAAACGGGGCGCCTTTCTCGCAGCCCTAACGGTGCCTAAATGCCAGGTTGTCAGCCTCATCAGGCGAGAGCAACCTGAGATGAAGGAGCTTTTCTTTTTTTTTTTTTTTTTGGTGAAGTCTCCCCGCCTCATCCCCCCCTCATCCTGCCCCCCTTGCCCCCCCCCAACAGTCAATTAAAATACAGCGCGGGTGACATCTGCAGAATACCGGGTGATCAAAGGCGCAAATGCCCATACAGCGCGGTGACATAAAAAAACAGTGTGTTTGGCGGAGAAGTGACACGGTGGAACAGGTCAGATAATTATGAGCAAATCTATGATATATCTGTTGCGATTGCTTATCCCTGTCCCCGTTATCACACGCCCATCAAAGGCTCTCTCTCCGCGGGGGCTGCGGTGGGTGGGTGGGTGGGTGGGTGGGTGGGTGGCGGGGCGCGCTGCCTCCTGCGGGATTCGGATTCTTCGGGAGGGAGGTTGCAGGGGAGGGGGGGGCCCGAGGGTTTGGCGGGGGGGGGGGGGGGGGGGTTGCCCGGGTGACATCCTGGCGTCCCCTGATACAGACGGCTTCTCTGGAGCGACTGAATTAATTTGACATTAAATAGGTGACACGCGTTTTTTTTGTGTGTGTGTGTGTGTGTGTGTGTTTTTTTTTTGTTTTTTTTTTACACACCGGCTTGTTTAAATATATATATTTTTTAATTGCCTCTGGGAATAGCTTGCCAAGCGCGCGCGCCAGAGCGCGCGCCAGAGCGCGCGCGCGCCCGTGCGCACCGGGGGTCTCGTTAGCGTGGCGCGCCCCCCTCCACCCCCCAGCGCCCCCCAACCCCATCCCTACCTCCCCAGGAAGCAGGGCTGGCCCCGCAGACACCAGGCTCTCTCTCTCTCTCTCTCTCTCTCTCTCTCTCTCTCTCTCACACACACACACACACACACACACACACACACACACACACACAGACGCGCGCGCGCGCGCAAGGGAAGCTGACATTCTTTTTATTTGCATCGTGATTACGTGCACACACACACACACACACCCGTGCATGTTCTTGGGGCTGTTGTCTGATCGTTTGCATGGTGATTACTTTGCAGAAACACACATTTTCTTCCCCCCCCCCCCCCCCCCCGCGCCCGCCAACCCCGACCCACACCCAGCGCGCACGGGACACCCAGAGTGTGTTCATTAGGGTGGGGAAGGGAATCTTGGCACCGTCGGCCCTGATGTGTTTATTAAGCTAATGAAGGGCGGGAGGGGTGAGCTGGGGGAGCGGAGGGGGTCCTGGCCAGGGCCTGGCACGGCTCACACTCTAATTGTCTTAATGGCCTCTTGGTTATGCATGCGTGCGCCCCCCTCTCTCTCTCCCTCTCTCTCTCTCTCTCTCTCTCTCTCTCCCCTGCCCCCAAAGCCAACCCGTGACAGCTTCTTTTTTTTTTTTTTTTTTAACATGAAACCCTAATAAATTTCAACGTAGCTCCTCTCCGTGATCACAATAATTACAGGAATCCATTAGGCCCCGGCGCGCGCGCGCGCGCGCGCGGCCATCCTTCAAATGCGCCTGGGTTTTGGGATGTGGTTGTGGACGCGCGCCACCCGGGCACGTGCTGAGGAAAGGCGCAGTGATGGCCCTGGCTGGTGTGGCTCAGTGGGGAGAGCGTCGGCCTGAGCGGATGGAAGGGTGCCGGGTTCGATTCCGGACAAGAGCAAATACCCCCGGGGTGCAGGCTGGATCCCCAGGAGGGCGCGTGCAGGAGGCAGCCGATCCATGATTCTCTGTCCTCATGGGTGTTTCTCTCTCTCTTTCTCCCTCTCCCTTCCTCTCTGAAACCAATCAATATATATATATATATATATAATTTTTTTTAAAGAAGTCTGAGCCCCAAAAGTCAGGGGCCGAACCCATTTCCTGGCTCCGTCTGAAACGCACACGTGAATCGCAGGTGTAATAAAAGGTGCTGGTCCCATTTTAATACCGAAAAACACAACAAACAAAAGCATGCGAGGAGAGGGAGAGAGCAAGGGAGGTAATAATATTCCTGGATCTTCACGCTGTCATCTGTCAGTTGCAATGACTGGATCAAAGGTACAGGCCTACGAGTTGTGACTGGGCCAGGGGTGTGGGTGGAGAAGGGCCCATGATGCTCCCCTGAGCCAGGTGAGGACGGAGCAGGGTCTATGATGTTCATCTGAGCTAGACTTGGATGGAGCAATGCCCATGACCTACGACTCCCACCCGGGCTAGATGTTGTGGAGAAGGATCGATGATGCTCACCTGAGCTAGATTTGGATGGAGCAATGCCCATGACCTATGACTCCCACACGGGCTAGAGGCTGTGGATGGGGAGGGACCATGACGTTCACCTGATCCAGGTGAGGATGGAGAAGGGCCCATGATGCTCCCCTGAGCCAGGTCACCTGCAGGTCTATGATGTTCATCTGAGCTAGACTTGGATGGAGCAATGCCCATGACCTACGACTCCCACCCGGGCTAGATGTTGTGGAGAAGGATCGATGATGCTCACCTGAGCTAGATTTGGATGGAGCAATGCCCATGACCTATGACTCCCACCTGGGATGGATGTTGTGGAGAAGGATCCATGATGCTCACCTGAGCCAGGTGAGGATGGAGAAGGGCCCATGATGCTTACCTGAGCCAGGTGAGGATGGAGAAGGGTCTGTGATGCTCCCCTGAGCCAGGTGAGGATGGAGAAGGGCCTATGATGTTCATCTGAGCTAGACTTGGATGGAGCAATGCCCATGACCTACGACTCCCACCCGGGCTAGATGTTGTGGAGAAGGATCGATGATGCTCACCTGAGCTAGATTTGGATGGAGCAATGCCCATGACCTATGACTCCCACACGGGCTAGAGGCTGTGGATGGGGAGGGACCATGACGTTCACCTGATCCAGGTGAGGATGGAGAAGGGCCCATGATGCTCCCCTGAGCCAGGTGAGGACGGAGCAGGGTCTATGATGTTCATCTGAGCTAGATTTGGATGGAGCAATGCCCATGACCTACGACTCCCACCCGGGCTAGATGTTGTGGAGAAGGACCCATGATGCTTACCTGGACCAGGTGTGGATGGAGCAATGCCCATGACCTATGCTCCCTGAGCCAGGTGAGGATGGAGAAGGGTCTATGATGTTCATCTGAGCAAGACTTGGATGGAGCAATGCCCATGACCTATGACTCCCACCTGGGATGGATGTTGTGGAGAAGGATCCATGATGCTCACCTGAGCCAGGTGAGGACGGAGAAGGGCCCATGATGCTCCCCTGGACCAGGTGTGGATGGCCAGGACCATGATGCTCCCCTGAGCCAGGTGAGGACGGAGAAGGGTCTATGATGTTCATCTGAGCTAGATTTGGATGGAGCAATGCCCATGACCTACGACTCCCACCCGGGCTAGATGTTGTGGAGAAGGATCGATGATGCTCACCTGAGCCAGGTGAGGATGGAGAAGGGCCCATGATACTTACCTGAACCAGGTGAGGACGGAGAAGGGCCCATGATGCTTACCTGAGCCAGGTGAGGATGGAGAAGGGTCTGTGATGCTCCCCTGAGCCAGGTGAGGATGGAGAAGGGCCTATGATGTTCATCTGAGCTAGACTTGGATGGAGCAATGCCCATGACCTACGACTCCCACCTGGGCTAGATGTTGTGGAGAAGGATCGATGATGCTCACCTGAGCTGATGGAGCAATGCCCACCTATGACTCCCCAGGTGAGGCTGTGGACGGAGAAGGACCCATGATGCTTACCACCTGGACCAGGTGTGGATGGGGAGGGGACCATGATGCTCCCCCCAGGTGAGGACCAGGGTCTATGAGTTCATCTGAGCTAGACTTGATGGAGATGCCCATGAGGGTCTAGATGTTGTGGAGAAGGATCGATGATGCTCACCTGAGCTAGATTTGGATGGAGCAATGCCCATGACCTACGACTCCCACCCGGGCTAGATGTTGTGGAGAAGGACCCATGATGCGATGATGCTCACCATGAGCTCCCCAGCCAGGTGAGGATGGAGAAGGGTCTATGATGTTCATCTGAGCAAGACTTGGATGGAGCAATGCCCATGACCTATGACTCCCACCTGGGATGGATGTTGTGGAGAAGGATCCATGATGCTCACCTGAGCCAGGTGAGGACGGAGAAGGACCCATGATGCTTACCTGGACCAGGTGTGGATGGGGAGGGACCATGATGCTCCCCTGAGCCAGGTGAGGATGGAGAAGGGTCTATGATGTTCATCTGAGCTAGACTTGGATGGAGCAATGCCCATGACCTACGACTCCCACCCGGGCTAGATGTTGTGGAGAAGGATCGATGATGCTCACCTGAGCCAGGTGAGGATGGAGAAGGGCCCATGATACTTACCTGAACCAGGTGAGGACGGACAAGGGCCCATGATGCTTACCTGAGCCAGGTGAGGATGGAGAAGGGTCTGTGATGCTCCCACACAGGTGAGGATGGAGAAGGCTATGATGGAGCTAGACTTGGATGGAGCAATGCCCATGACCTACGACTCCCACCCCTGATCCAGGATCGATGATGCTCACCTGGAGATTTGGATGGAGCAATGCCCATGACCTACGACTCCCACACGGGCTAGAGGCTGTGGCTGGGGAGGGACCATGACGTTCACCTGATCCAGGTGAGGATGGAGAAGGGCCCATGATGCTAACCTGAGCTAGATGTGGATGGAGCAATGCCCATGACCTATGACTCCCACCTGGACCAGGTGTGCGTGGAACACAGTCTATCGCCCAAGACAATCACCTGGGTCAGGTGAGGATGACCCTCGACCTGTGCTGCTCGCCTGCACCGGGGCTGGCCGCTGCTGGAACAGACACCCCCAGGCAGACGTGCGCACCTGGCTGGAGCAGGGCGTCTCCTGAGCTGCTCCCTGACTCGTGGACACAAACAAGGAAATCACCGCGTTTAAAGGGAGCCCAGCCCTGGCCGGTGTGGCTCAGTGGATAGAGCGTCGGCCTGAGGATTGGAGGGTCCCGGGTTCGATGCCGGTCAAGGGCACATGCCCGGGTTGCGGGCTCCATCCCCAGGAGGGGGCGTGCAGGAGGCAGCCGATCCATGATTCTCTCTCACCATGGATGTTTCTCCCTCTCCCTCTTCCTTCCTCTCTGAAATCAATAAAAATATATCGCCCCGGCCAGTGTGGCTCAGTGGATAGAGCGTCGGCCTGCGGACTGAAGGGTCCCGGGTTCGATTCCCGGTCAAGGGCATGGACCTTGGTTGCGGGCACATCCCTAGTGGGGGGCGTGCAGGAGGCAGCTGATGGATGTTTCTCTCTCATCGATGTTTCTAACTCTCTCTCCCTCTCCCTTCCTCTCTGTAAAAAATCAATAAAATATATATAATATATATATATATATATATATATATATATATATTAAAGGGAGCCCAGAGCAGCCGTCCGCCCCCCCCCCCCCCGACACACACACACACACACACTCCAAGAAAACAGCCCCAGATCAGAAACAGGAAACCGCGTACAACTAAACGTGTCCTCCGTTAATTGCATTAAACTGGCTGGTTACAGGGGCCCCCCATTAGCAGGCTGTAAAAATGACAATAGCCCGTTGCCCGTGATACCACCAGCTGAATTGCTCGCCTCTCCCCGTAAACCTAATCTATAAATATACAGAGGATCCTTCTAATTTTACAGAACGAGGGGCCCCAGGAACGAGGAGGTGAACACGCCCGGGCCTTCGCGCTGGCTTAAAAATGAAATCGGATTCCGTTCACTATCACCGGCGTCCCCTGAATGACAAGCCCTTAATTACGCTTCGGAATTAGCAGTGTGTTCCACGCTCCCGCTGTGGTTCAAGCTCTTATATCTGTGGTCACACGGGCTGGGCAGAAAGAAGGGAGAAGACTGTACTGTCTGGGGTATTGTTGGTTTATTGAGTTCAACCTCACACAAGGACATAAAAAAAAAAAAATGTGGATTGGAAAACCATTGATCTTTAGCCCGGCCGGTGTGGCTCAGCGGTTGAGCGTCGGGAGGTCACGGTTCGATTCCCGGTCAAGGGCACAGGCCCGGGGTTGCGGGCTCGATCCCCCCAGTCGGGGGCGTGCAGGAGGCAGCCGGTCCATGATTCTCTCTCATCCGTGTTCCTATCCCTCTCTCTTCCTTTCTGAAATCAATCTACCTATATAAAAGGCTAATATGCAAAGTGTCCCCGCGGGAGTTCCACCGGGAGACCGGGGAGTTCGATTACTTGCTACGACGTGCGCTGGCCACCAGGGGGCGGCGCGGAACAAAGGAAGGTCCCATCTGCCCGGATCGCCGGCCAGGCCTAGGGACCCTACCCGTGCATGAATTTCGTGCACTGGGCCTTTAGTAAAAAAAAAATATGTATATATATTATTTCTTAATATATTTTATTGATTTTTTGCAGAGAGGAAGGGAGAGGGACAGAGAGTCAGAAACATCGACGAGAGAGAAACATCGACCAGCTGCCTCCTGCACGCCCCCCACCTGGGGATGTGCCCGCAACCAAGGTCCATGCCCTCGACCGGCAATCGAACCCGGGACCCTTCTGTCCACAGGCCGACGCTCTATCCACTGAGCCACACCAGCCGGGCCAGTTGGATGGCCTTTGCAAAGCTGTTTCGCCCCGGCCGGGGTGGCTCGGTGGATAGGGCCTCGGCCTGCGGACGGAAGGGTCCCGGGTTCGACTCCCGGTCGAGGGCATGTACCTGGGCTGCGGGCACATCCCCGGGTGGGGGGCGTGCAGGAGGCGGCGGATGGATGTTTCTCTCTCATCGATGTTTCTAGCTCTCCATCCCTCTCCCTTCCTCTCTGTAAAAAATCAATAAAATGTATTTTATAAAAGGAAAATAAAGAAAAGGCTGTTTCCATTCTGCCTTTGCTCGGCGTCGGTTTGCAAGAGAGAAGAGTGGTCGGGTGCTTGTCTGGGGCCTGGGTGGGGAGGGGCATTTGTTTTTTGGGTGTTTTTTTTTTGTTTGTTTGTTTGTTTTTGTTTATTTTGAGAAACCCCTCGCTGGACGATAGACAGCATCATTGCAATGCCTGCTGCCTGGATCTATACCTTTGCCTGTGCTGTGGGTTTTTGGACGCACACGAGCTGCAATCGGTGGAATAAATGCATGGATTTGCATAAGCAGCTTCGCCGTGGGAGGCCCAGCCAGCGTCTTCGAACAGAGAAAATAATAATAATTTAAAAAAAAAAAAAACCACATGAGCAGCTTCTAGCCAACTGTTTTCAAACAATGCCCTCACCCCCCCCCCCCCCCCACCCACACACACACCCCCAAGATATCCCCAGAAAACACATTGGGGTTGTGTGTGTTTTTAATGCATATTTGTGTTGATGTCAGAGAGGAAGGGAGAGGGAGAGAGAGAGAGAAACATCCATGAGGAGAGGGAAGCGTGGACCGGCTGCCTCCGGCACGACTGGGGAATCGAGGCCGCAAGCCGGGCCTGTGCCCTTGACCGGGAATCGAGCCCGGGATCTGCTGGTTCCCTGGGTCGATGCTCAACCCCTGAGCCACACCAGCCGGGCCTCTTCTTCCTCTTCTTCTTTTTATTTTTTTAAATCCTCACCTGAGGGTATATTTCTATTGGTTTTGAGAGAAGAGAGAGGAAGGGGGAGAGAGGGATGATAGAGATAGAGATAGAGATAGAGATAGAGATAGAGATAGAGATAGAGATAGAGATGGAGATAGAGATGGAGATAGAGATAGAGATAGAGATAGAGACAGAGACAGAGAGAGAGATAAAGATAGAGATAGAGATGGAGATAGAGATGGAGATAGAGATAGAGATAGAGACAGAGACAGAGAGAGAGATAAAGATAGAGATAGAGATGGAGATAGAGATGGAGATAGAGAGACAGAGACGGAGATAGAGATGGAGATAGAGAGAGAGAGAGACAGAGACAGAGAGAGAGACAGAGAGAGATGGAGATAGAGATAGAGATAGAGATAGAGATAGAGATAGAGATAGAGATAGAGATAGAGATAGAGATAGAGATAGAGATAGAGAGAGATAGAGATAGAGATAGAGATAGAGATAGAGATAGAGATGGAGATAGAGATAGAGATAGAGATGGAGATAGAGAGAGAGAGAGACAGAGATAGAGATAGAGATGGAGATAGAGATGGAGATAGAGAGAGATAGAGGAGATAGATAGACATAGAGAGATAGAGAGAGAGAGATGGAGATAGAGATAGAGAGAGAGAGAGAGACAGAGAGAGAGATAAAGATAGAGATAGAGATGGAGATAGAGATGGAGATAGAAATAGAGATAGAGATTGAGACAGAGACAGAGACAGAGATAGAGACGGAGATAGAGATGAGATAGAGATAGAGATAGAGAGAGAGAGAGAGACAGAGATAGAGATAGAGATGGAGATAGAGATGGAGATAGAGATGGAGATAGAGATGGAGATAGAGACAGAGAGAGAGAGAGGAGATAGATAGACATAGAGAGATAGAGAGAGAGATAGAGATAGAGAGAGAGAGACATAGAGATGGACATAGAGATAGAGAGATTGAGATAGAGGAGAGAGAGATAAAAAGAGAGAGAGAAAAGGGGGGAGAGAGAGAGAGAGGAACATCAAGGAGAGAAAGAAGCATCCATCCATTGCCTCCCGCACGGGTCCCGACCGGGGAATCGAACCCGCAGTCCTAGTATGCGCCCTGACCTGGAATCGAACCCGCAACCTTTCGGTGCACGGAATGACACCCAACCAACTGAGCCCGCGCCCCCCCCCCCCGTCCAGGGTGAGATTCCCTCTCAAGGACACCCAGGGCGGTGGGTGTTGGGGGGGACGCCTGTAGGGCCCCTTAGGACCCAGGGCCCAGGTGGTGGCGGGCAGGGTTGGGGTGTACCCGGTGTCCGCGGTTTTCAGGAGGGTGGCTGGGAGGGTCTCCGGGCACCTGGGTGTGGAGGGATCCTGGGTGCTCAGGGAACTCCTGGAGCGAGGGGAGACTCCAGGGCCACCTGCCTGGCATATTGGGGGGGGGGGTGTCATATGCAATCAACACCACGCTGGGGACTTAGATGCCTTTTTGGGGGATGTCCTGAATAATAGCCACCCCATTGCCCGGCCGGCCGGCGTGGCTCAGTGCTTGAGCGTCGACCTGTGACCCAGGGGGTCCCGGGTTCGATTCCCGGTCAAGGGCACAGGCCCGGGTTGCGGGCTCCATCCCCAGTTGGGGGGCGTGCAGGAGGCAGCCGGTCCACGATTCCCTCTCCTCGTGGATGTTTCCCTCTCTCCCTCTCCCTCTCCCTCTGCCTTCCTCTCTGAAATCAATAAAAATATATATATATATATATTCAATAAATAAAATAAAAAAACCTCAGTGAAGCCTTTACAATAGACCATCTGCTGAAGTGCCATGGAGTCTCCGTGTTCGACTAAATTCCCAGGGCTGGGGGGCAAGCCCATGATCACATCGATGTGTATCGTGTTCCCAGATTAAAAGGAGAACACGCCACCTACATGGCACCTTGGCTGGATGTTGCATTGGGTGGTGGGGGGGGGGTTGCGGGGGGGGGGGGGAGGCCAGCCCCCCCAAAAGAGGGGAGGGGGATTGGGGGGAAGGAAAGGAGGAGGCACTGGGGAGGGGGGTGCCTCTTCCCGGAGCCTGATGAGCATTCATTATTTTGGCCTGCGCCTTCCTGTCGGGGCCCCGGCATAATCAAAGCCTGGGGGTACGTATTAATTACCCCTTTGAATACTGATGAAATTTTTTAAAAAGCTCGCCTTCCGCTCCCCTGTCCCTCCCCCCCCCCCCCCGCTCCTCCTCCTCCTCTTCCTCAGATAAAAACACAAAAGAATCATTGCACCCACAGCTGGCACGCGGGGAGGGTGGGTGGCGGGGTGGGGAGGGGGGGGAGGGGGACACGCACACATGTGTTTATGCATCTGCTCAGGGATGTTCCCATTGGGCAGCCCCCACCAGCAGGATGCAGAGGCAGAGAGGGAGAGAGGGAGAGAGTCGAGGTTCCCCCCCACCCCCGCTCGCCCCTGCCCCCGGCTGCACCCCCCAATACCAAGCACGCCCCTCGCCAGCTTCCCCGGGGTGAGCAGGGAGCAAGGGGGTGGGTGTCTCTCCAGCTCAAAGCCAGGCGCCTTTGGGTGTGTCTATGGGGTGCGCTGAGGGGAAACGGCGGGAATCCGTGCGTGCAACATGTAGGAGCGCCCTGCAGACACCCCACCTGTTACCTCCAGCATTTAGGAGGCAGACACCCCACCTGTTACCCAGCACTTAGTAGGGCCACACAGACACCCCACCTGTGACCTCCAGCATTTAGGAGGCAGACACCCCACCTGTTACCCAGCGCTTAGTAGGGCCACACAGACACCCCACCTGTGACCTCCAGCGCTCAGTAGGACCACACAGACACCCCACCTGTGACCTCCAGCATTTAGGAGGCAGACACCCCACCTGTGACCTCCAGCATTTAGGAGGCAGACACCCCACCTGTTACCCAGCACTTAGTAGGGACACACACAGACACCCCACCTGTTCCCTCCAGCATTTAGGAGGCAGACACCCCACCTGTTACCCAGCGCTTAGTAGGGCCCCGCAGACACCCCCCTGTTCCCTGCATTTAGGAGGCAGACACCCGCCTGTTAGCACTTAGGGGGACCCCGCAGACACCCCACCTGTTACCCAGCACTTAGTAGGGCCCCGCAGACACCCCACCTGTTACCCAGCACTTAGTAGGACACCGCAGACACCCCACCTGTTACCCAGCACTTAGTAGGGCCCCGCAGACACCCCACCTGTTACCCAGCACTTAGTAGGACCCCACAGAAACCCCACCTGTTACCCAGCACTTAGTAGGGCCCACAGACACCCCCCCATGTTACCCAGCACTTAGTAGGGCCCCGCAGACACCCCACCTGTTACCCAGCACTTAGTAGGGCCCCGCAGACACCCCACCTGTTACCTCCAGCATTTAGGAGGCAGACACCCCCCCTGTTACCCAGCGGTTAGTAGGGCCCCGCAGACACCCACCTGTTACCTCCAGCATTTAGGAAGGCAGACACCCCATCTGTTCCCTCCAGCGCTTAGGAGGCAGACACCCCACCTGTTACCCAGCGCTTAGTAGGGCCACACAGACACCCCACCTGTTACCTCCAGAAGCCCACGTGGGTTCCTGGCAGTGTTGTCCTCTCTGCTCCCCCCATCATGGTTTTGGGGTGCAGAGCCCCCAAACTTGTGCAAGCTCAGTCAGCAGGCTTTGTACTATCATTTCACTTTATTTTATTTTGGTGAATCCTCACCCGAGGATATTTTTCTAATATATATTTTTATGGAGAGAGAGAGAGGGAGAGAGAAACACCCATGAGGAGAGAGAATCACGGATCTGCTGCCTCCTGCACGCCCCCGACTGGGGATCGAGCCCACACCCGGGCCTGTGCCCTTGGCCGGGAATCGAACCCGGGACCCCCTGGCTCCTAGGCCGACGCTCCACCCCTGAGCCACTCGGTCCGGACAGAACCATGGCTTCGACGTGGATGTCACAGGTTCTTTATGCGAAGGCGGTCGACATTCGTTGCCTTTGGAAATGACACGTCAGGAAAATGAGCCCCCTCCACGGACCCTGGTGGCCTCCCCTTGGCCGCTACCCTCAACCCTTCCCTGAGGCACCAGGACAGGGGTCTGGGCCCCGTCATTGCGTCCCCCCGGCCACGTCCCCCGCCTTTCCCCCCCCCCCCCAGGGACGGCCCCCAGGAGCCAGCATCCCAGGTCAATTCTGCAAGCTGGCCGCCCCAGGCCCAGGCCCAGGCCCAGGCCCAGGCCCCAGACGGCGATCATCACCACCCGCCTCCTCCCGTTTGAACCGCCCTGTCGACATGCACCCGGATGCTCTCTTGAAATGACCAGATTTATTTTTATATCTGGCCTTGATTAAAAAAAAAAAAAAAAAAAGAAAAGAAAAAAAAAATGGATCTTTCTCTTGCACGTTGCACCTTTGCGCCTGCAGCAAATTGGAACAGCTGAGCGAGGATCCCCTAAAAATAGGGCTCTCTCACTCTCTCCCTCTCTCTCTCTCTGTCTCTCTGTCTCTCTCTCTCTTGCCAAAGTGCTGACGTGACTTTCTCTCTCCCGAGTTCTCGCAGCTATAATTAAAAGGACAGGCAGCGATGGGTCTTTGACTAACCTAAATAGCTATCAAGTTAACTTAAACTTTCTCCCCGCGCGAGGAAGCTTGGGGGCACGGACAGATGGCGGCCTCCTGCCAGAGAGAGACACCCGTGTCACCCAATTCCGATGATGACGGGCGAAGGGGGGGACGGGGGAGGGCTTTGGGCGGCTCTGGGAATGACACCCATAAAAGAGTCTCTCCACCCCGGCCGGTGTGGCTCCGTGGTTGGGCGTCGACCTGTGAACCAGGAGGTCAGGGTTCGATTCCCGGTCAAGGGCACAGGCCCCGGGTTGTGGGCTCGGTCCCCAGTCGGGGGCGTGCGGGAGGCAGCCGATCCGTGATTCTCTCTCATCATGGACGTTTCTCTCTCTCTCTCTCTTCCTCTCCTTTCCTCTATGGAATGCAATGTATATGTATTCATTGAAAAATAATCTATAACAATAAAAGCGTAATATGCTCATTGGACCGGACATCCTGCCGGATGACCTTCCGGATGAAGCCGGGGATGTGAGGCAAGCTGGGGTCCCGGGGGCCAGAGGGAAGCTGGTGCCGGCAGCCGAGGGAAGGAAGGCCTACTCTTGCATGAACTTCCTGCATCGGGCCTCTCGTTAAATAAATTTAATATTATTTCCAGGAGGCAGGGGCAAGCGGGAGGGGATCCGTGGGCGGGGGGAGGGAACAGGGCATATGTAATATGTGAGAGAAACACATCGATTGCTTGCTACCTGCACGTGTCCTGACCACGGCCCAGACCGGGGAGGATCCTGCCTGCAACAGAGGTACCTGCCTCATTTTTAAAAATATACACGGAGCGGCCAGATGACGATGATCCCTGAACGCATAATCACCTGGCCACTCGGTGTCTGTCCTATAGAATAAAAGGCTCATATGCAAATGGTCCCCTCGACCAGGAGTTCGACCAGCAGGCAGGCCGGCCAACCGCCCATGTCCCCTCCCCTGGCCAGGCTGGCCGGACCCCACCCATGCACGAATTCATGCACCGGGCCTCTAACATATATATATATATATATATACACTGAGTGGCCAGATGATTATGCGTTCAGAGATCATCATCATCTGGCCACTCAGTGTATATATTTGTATTAATTTCAGAGTTGGAAGGGAGAGGGAGAGAGAGATAGAAACATCCATGAGGAGAGAGAATCATGGACCAGTTGCCTCCTGCACGCCCCCGACTGGGGATGGAGCCCGCAACCCGGGCCTGTGCCCTCGACCGGGAATCGAACCCTGACCTCCTGGTTCCTAGGTCGTCGCTCAAGCACTGAGCCACGCCGACCGGGCAGACCCTGGGGTCTTGAAAGTGGGTGCTGGCCGTTTGATGGTGACCATAGCTGTGAATAACTAATATAAAAGAAAGATGCAAATTGACCGTACCTTCGCGACGCCCACCAGCCAATCAGGGGTGAGTATGCAAATTAAGCCAACAAAGATGGCGGGTTAATTTGCATACGCAGGCACTACGTGGCGGGGGCGGGGCGGGAAGCTGGCATTGCCTAGTTAGATAATAAAAATAAACCTTCCCCCTCCTCTACCTCCTTGGTCAGCATCTCGAACCCGGGACCCTTCCGCCCGCAGGCTGACGCTCTATCCAAACTGAGCCACACCAGGCCAGGGCTTGCCTCTTTTTATTTCTCCCTTTTATGGACCCGAATCGTGGCGTTTTATTCCTTCAGCCTGTGAGGACCAGAACATCTGCTATGATTTTTCTTTCTTTCTTTTTTCCCCCGCTTAATAACGTCTTCTCGGATTTCATAGGACGCCTTGATAAAAGCACCCCTGTTTTATACGTCCGTTTTTATGACTTCCCTTCTCCGTGGCTCTCCGTCGACGCTTGAGGTTTTTTGCTCTCTCTCTCTCTCTCTCTCTCTCTCTCTCTCTCTCTCTCTTTTCTTTCTTTGGGTCAATTTATCCACCGGAAATTCTCTGGGGATATTTTTATTGTGTGAAGGATGGGTGAGCCGCCAAGGAGGGGATGGGGGAAGAGCTGAGCCCTGGCCGGCGTGGCTCGGTGGATAGAGCGTCGGCCTGCGGACGGAAGGGTCCCGGGTTCCATCCTGGTCCAAGGGTCCCGGGTTCGATTCTGGCCAAGGCTCGTGCAGGAGGCAACCCATCGATAGACCTCTTGCTCTCATCGATGTTTCTCTCTGTCTCGCCCTCTCTCTTCCACGCTCTCTAAAAATCAATGGAAAAAAATATCCTCGGGTGAGGATTAAAAATGTTAAGGAGTTGAATGGGCAGCTAGATGAAAAAAAAATTATGTCATTATCCCAGAGGAAGTGGGGGGAAAAAAAAAAAAATCAGAGCCCTAGTCGGTGTGGCTCAGTGGGTAGAGCGTCGGCCTGCGGATTAAAGGGTCCTGGGTTCGATTCCCGGTCCAGGGCCCATGCCCGGGTTGTGGGCTCCATCCCCAGTAGGGGGCGTGCAGGAGGCAGCCGATCCATGATTCTCTCTCCTCATGGATGTTTCTCTCTCTCTCTCTCCCTCTCCCCTCCTCTCTGCAATCAAAAAATATATATATTTTAAAATATTGGATAGTCCTAACCAGTGTGGCCCAGTGGATAGAGCGTCGGCCTGCGGACGGAAGGGTCCCGGGTTCGATTCCGGTCAAGGGCATGGACCTTGGTTGCGGGCACATCCCCAGTCGGGGGCGTGCAGGAGGCGGCTGATGGATGTTTCTCTCTCGTCGATGTTTCTAACTCTCTCTCCCTCTCCCTTCCTCTCTGTAAAAAAAAAAAAAAAAAAAAAAAAACCAATAAAATATATATTTTTAAAAATCGGAGAAATTGTGTAAGCGAAAGAGGTTGCCCTGGAGGGTACAGAGAGTTTGCGTCATCGTCTCTACCATCAGTGACAGGCTGAGCAGGGTCTCGTGGCCCATCTCCCCGGGCACCAGACCTGCAGACGCTCGGACCCCCTCCTCATCCAAACTTCTGCCACTGGATTCATCCTTCAGAGCTGGACCTGAGCCGCCTGACCCGGGGAGGGTCCTGCCTCAGTGTCTCCCGTCAACCTGGCGATGGAAATTTAAAAAATAATAATAATAATAATACGTTTTTGAGTCCATCAGCAAGAGCGCAGGCACCCGTGTGTTCACAGCAGGGCCACGTACAAGAGCTGAGACCTGGACACAGCCCGGGGGCCCATCCGCAGACGCGTGGATGAAACAGCTGTGGGACGTCGACGCCGTGGAATACTATGCGGCCCTGAAAAAGGAAGAACTCTTACCATTTGCCCCAGCGCAGAGGGCCCTGGAGAGCATGATGCTGAGGGACATAAGCCGGTCAGAGACAGACACGTATCCCGTGACCTCACTCCTACGTGGATGCGAATGAACCAAATACACGGATGGACAGAATAGACCCAGAGACATAGACGCATCGAACCGACGGTCCAACCGCAGAGGGAAGGCCGGGGAGGACGGGTGGGTGGGAAGAGATGAACCAATGACCTTATTTGCATCGATGCATCACCCGTGGACACAGACCATGGTGGGGTGAGGGCTTGAGGGGGGTGGGAAGCAAGCTGGAGGAGGTTTATGGGGGGAAGAGGGAGACAGAGCCCTGGCCGGTGTGGCTCAGTGGATAGAGCATCAGCCTGCGGACTGAAGGGTCCCGGGTTCGATTTCCGGTCAAGGGCACAGGCCCGGGCTGCGGGCTCCATCCCCAGTCGGGGGCGTGCAGGAGGCCGCCGATCCATGATTCTCTCTCCTCATCGATGTTTCTCTCTCTCTCTCTCTCTCTCCCTCTCCCTTCCTCTCTCTGACATCAATAAAAATATTTTTTTTTAAGAAAAGAAAGAAAAGGGGGACATATGCAATGCTTTCAACAATAAAGATTTTTAAATTAATAATAAACAAACAAACAAATACATAAATATGTTTTTATTGATTTCAGAGAAGAAGGGAGAGGGAGAGAGAGAGAAACATCCATGAGGACAGAGAATCCTGGATCGGCTGCCTCCTGCACACCCCCCGACTGGGGATGGAGCCCGCAACCCGGGCCTGTGCCCTTGACCGGGAATCGAACCCTGACCTCCTGGTTCACAGGTCGACGCTCAACCACGGAGCCACGCCGGCCGGGCGGCCAATCAAAATTTAATAGGTTCCGGTGGGTTTCCCGTATTGAGTGCTTTTGCAAACAGAATCTCAGACCGTTTGCAAAACTGAGTACCTGGCAGGGTTTGAAGCGTGGGGACGGGGAAAGGCCTTCATGTTTTATTTTATTATTTTATTATTTTATTTTTATCTTATTTATTTTACTTTACTTTATTTTTTTTATTTTATTACTTTATTTTCTTATTTTATTTTATTTTACTTTATTTTATTATTTTATTTTCTTATTTTATTGTTTTATTTTATTTTTAATTTTGTTATTTTATTTTATTATTTTACTTTACTTTATTTTATTTTATTATTTTATTTTACTTTATTATTTTATTTTTAATTTTATTATTTTTTTTTATTTTATTTTATTTTTTATTTCATTTCATTTCATTTTATATTTTATTATTTCGCTGGGAGACCAGGAAGCCCTCGGCCTGGTCCAGGCAGTCAGTCTCTGCATGTGTGTCCGTCTACTGCCCTCTGCTGGTGGGAGTGGGGAGTGCCTCTCTCGGGACTTTGTCCTGGAGTTGTTCCAAGTTTTGCCAAAGAGGCCGTCACATTGTCATGAGACTCAGGCTGGTGTGGCTCAGTGGTTGAGCGCCGACCTAGGAACCAGGAGGTCACGGGTTCGATTCCCGGTCAAGGGCACAGGCCCGGGTTGCGGGCTCCATCCCCAGCAGGGGGCGTGCAGGAGGCAGCCGATCCGTGATTCTCTCTCCTCATGGATGTTTCTCTCTCTCTCTCCGTCTCCCCCTTCCTCTCTGGAATCAATAAAAATATACACGGAGTGGCCAGATGATGGTGATCTCTGAACGCATCACCATCTGGCCGCTCCGTGTCCGTCCTATAGAATAAAAGGCTAATATGCAAACGGTCCCCTCGACCGGGAGTTCGACCAGCAGGCAGGCCGGCCAACCACCCACGACCCCTCCCCCTGGCCAGGCTGGCTGGACCCCCCCCCCCCCATGCACGAATTCATGCACCGGGCCTGTAAATATATATATACACACGGAGTGGGCAGATTATTATGCGTTCAGAGATCATCATCATCTGGACACTCAGTGTGTGTGTGTATATATATATATTAGAGGCCCGGTGCATGAATCCGTGCATAACTGGGGTCCGGCCAGCCTGGCCAGGGGGAGGGGACATGGGCGGTTGGCCGGCCTGCCTGCTGGTCGAACTCCCGGTCGAGGGGACCATTTGCACATTAGCCTTTTATTCTATAGGATAGACACGGAGCGGCCGGATGATTAAGCGTTCAGAGATCCTCGTCATCCTGGCCACTCCGTGTATAACCATATTTTTTTAAAAAATCGGATGGATGCAGGATGCAGACAGGAGTTGAATTAAAAAAATCGGTCTTTCTACATCTGGGGCATCCTCTCTGCAGGCCTGGGAAGGTGCCCACCCCACTATTTTTTTTTGGGGGGGGGCGGGGGAAGGAGGACCAGCCTCCCGCTCCCCACATTCTCAGCCCGCCTGCCTTTGTTTTGGGGGCCGGTCGGTGATCTATGGGCCCATTTTATTCCTTGGCCTCTTTCAAGCGATTAAATTGCATCGGCTCCTAATGGGACCCAGAGCCAGGCAGGCGGGCGGGCGGGCTGGGGATTTCCCCAGCCCCTTAAGCATGGGCTGGTGCGGCCTGAGGCCTGATGAGGTGCTAATACGGAGCAGTCGGGTAGAAAAAAAAAAAATACCTTCGAGGTTTCTGTGTAATCTGCAGGCTCTATTCAAGGGCTCTTTTATCTTCAGCCGGGCAGGAGGGTGGGGGGGGAGACCCCCAAGCCCCCGCCTGCCTTGGCCCCACACTTGGGGGGGGGACAGCCTTTGAGGGTCTGGGCTGGACGGCCCAACGCTCAGTGCCCAGGGAGGGAGAAGCCGCCTCAATGGACGTGTCTTAAAGCGATCATGTCCCATGTTCCGGAATTTTCTTCCCTAACCCCTGGCGTGCCCCCCCCCCCCCTTTTTTTCCCGCTGGCGTATGGATTTATTTATTTACCACAGGGCCCGATGCACGAAATTCGCGCAAAGGGGGCTCGGCCCTCGCAGCCCCGGCTTCATCCGGAAGGTCGTCCGGAAGGACATCCGGAAGGTCGTCCGGCTGTCCTGTCTAATTAGCATATTATGCTTTTATCCTTATAGATTTTTTTTTTAAATATTTTTTATTGTTTGTGTTTTTTTTTTACAGAGAGGAAGGGAGAGGGATAGAGTTAGAAACATCGATCAGCTGCCTCCTGCACGCCCCCCACTGGGGATGTGCCCGCAACCAAGGTACATGCCCTTGACCGGAATCGAACCCGGGACCCTTCCAGTCCACAGACTGATGCTCTATCCACTGAGCCAACCCGGTTAGGGCTGATTTTTAATACATTTTTATTGGTTTTAGAGAGAAGAAGGGAGAGAGAGAGAAACATCCTTGATGAGAGAGAATCATGGATCGGCTGCCTCCTGCACGCCCCCTACTGGAGGGGATGGAGCCCGCAACCCGGGCCTGTGCCCTTGACTGGGAATCGAACCCTGACCTCCTGGTTCATTAGTGGAGGCTCAACCCCTGAGCCATGCGCCCGGATTTAAGCAGAGGCCACGGGAACTTTGTGGCAGGCACGGGCATGGGAAAGGAATGGGTGCTTGGGTTCGATTCCGATCAAGGGCATGTACCTCGGTTGTCTTGGAAATCCAAGGATTTCGGATGGTTCCGCCAATGGATGGGGGGTCATCGCCCCAAACCGAACCTCTGTCCCCATGACACCCTCGCTCCCCACCCCCTCCCCAGCCTTGGACACCCACCATCGACTCTTTTTCTTTTTTTTTAAATAAATCTTTATTGTTCAACTAGAGACCAGATGCACGAAGATTCGTGCAAGAACGGGCCTTCCTTCCCCTGGCGGCCGGCACCACCTTCGATTCGGCCCGGAACCGCCTTTCCGCCTTCCCACGCTTCCCAGAGTCCTGCGCATGCAAATTAACCCGCCATCTTTGTTGGGTTCATTTGCATACTCGCTCCCGATTGGCTGGTGGGGCGTCGCGGAGGTACGGTCCATTAGCATGTTACTCTTTTATTGGTGTAGATAATTACAGTTGTTCCCCTTTTTTTCCCCCCATAGCTCCCCTCCACCCTGTTCCCACCACACCCCCTGCCCTTACTCCCCACCCAGACTGTCCTCATCCATAGGGGTACGATTTTTGTCCAGTCTCTTCCCCCCGAGAATTGTCAGGCCACTCCCTTTCTATGCCCCTGATTCTATTCTATTCAGCAGTTTATTCTGTTCATCGGATTTTTTATTCGATTTTTAGTTCTACTTGCAGATGGGTATGTATTTGTGGTCACTTTGTTGATCATCATTTTTATCTTTACCTTTTTCTTCTTTTTTTATATCTTTTATTGACATTTTACAGAGAGGAATGGAGAAGGAGAGGGAGAGGGTTAGAGAGTTAGAAACATCGATGCGAGAGACACATCGATCAGCTGCCTCCTGCACGCCCCCTATTCGGGATGTGCCCGCAACCGAGGTCCGTGCCCGTGACCGGAATCGAACCCGGGACCCTTCCGACCGCAGGCCGACGCTCTACCCACTGAGCCACACCGGCCAGGGCACCTTTTTCTTCTTCTTCCTCTTGTTCCCTGTGAACTCTGGGTCCCTGGTAGCACTGAATCCCACAAGATCTGTCCTTCTGTGTCTGGCTTATGTCCCTCAGCCGCGTAGCCTCAAAATTTTTCACACAAAAAAAAATCGCCTTGGCTGGTGCGGACAGAGCGTCGGCCTGCAGACTGAAGGGTCCCGGGTTCGATTCCCGGTCAAGGGCACAGGCCCGGGTTGCGGGCTCAATCCCCAGTCGGGGGCGTGCAGGAGGCAGCCGATCCATGATTCTCTCTCCTCACGGATGTTTCTCTCTCTCTCTTCCTCTCTGAAATCAATCCAAAAAAAATTTTTTTTAAAAATAAAAATAAAATCAACAGGGCCCAGGGGTTGGTCTCCCAACTACATGGAGATGGAGCCCCCCCCCCCCCCCGCTCGGATTCCAACTTCCCATAATTCTTCTCTCTCCTCCCTCACGCCTATCCCACTTCCAAGGTGGCCCGTCCACCGGCCGGGTCTCAAAATGCCGCGTCCGTCCCGGACCTTCGCGACAGGAAACGTCCCTTTCACGGATATTCTCCAAACCTTCGCTTTTTAAAAATCTTTTTATTTTTAACTTTTTTGTGTTTCCAGGGAAAAGGAAGCTGACCCCATAGAACACACCCTCTCTGTATCGGCTCCCCCAGACCGGCGGTCAGCAAACCGCGGCTCGCGAGCCACAGGCGGCCCTCTGGCCCCTGGAGTGCGGCTCTTCCACAAAACACCACGGCCCGGGCGAGTCTCTGTTGAAGACGTGGCATTAAAAGAAGTTTAAGTTTAAAAAATGTGGCTCTCCAAAGAAATTTCCATTGTTGTCCTGTTGATACTTGGCTCTGTGGACTCAGGAGTTTGCCGACCCCTGGGCCCCAGACAATCGGGTGTTTAGGCAAACGGGAATGGCTGGTTTCTCACCATGAGGGTCGGGTCACTAATGACGGAGCCCGGCCGGCCGCTGAAGGCGCGTCCTGACCGGGTCCCACGTGGGGCTTGGGCGTGGACAACAGAGGGGGCTTGTCCTGGCGCCCAGGGAGGGCGGGGATCCCTGAAAGGGTATGTGTGGGTGCCCAGGAGCCGGAGGGAGTCAGGAGGTCCCTGAGCTGACGGGCGGCCTCCTGGTTATGCCTCTGGCGAAGGAAGCTGGTGGCAGCTCGAGGTGACTGTGATTTCCGTGTTTTATGAAAATACTAGAGGCCCGGTGCATGAAATTCGTGCACGGGGGGAGGGGGGGGAGGGGAGTAGGGGTTTCCCCTCAGCCCAGCCTGCACCCTCTCCAATCTGGGACCCCTCGAGGGATGTCCAACTTCTCGTTTAGGCCCAGTCCAGGACTGCTGGCTCCCAACAGCTCCCCTGCCTGCCTGATTGCCCCTAACTGCTTCTGCCTGCCAGCCTGATCACCCCCTAACCACTCCCCTGCAGGCCTGGTCACCCCTAACTGCCCTCCCCTGCAGGCCTGGTCACCCCTAACTGCCCTCCCCTGCAGGCCTGGTCACCCCTAACACTGCCCTCCCCTGCAGGCCTGTCACCCCCCTCCCTCCCCTGCAGGCCTGGTCACCCCTAACTGCCCTCCCCTGCAGGCCTGGTCACCCCTAACTGCCCTCCCCTGCCTCTCCCCTGCCCTCCCCTGCAGGCCTGGTCCCCCCTAACTGCCCTTCCCTGCAGGCCTGGTCCCCCCCTGCAACTGGTCACCCCTAACTGCCCTCCCTGCAGGCAGATAGATAGATAAATGCATAGATACACAGAAAGATACATACATACATACATAGACCGACAGATCGATAAATGCATAGATAGATACATAGGTACTGCATACATACATAGTTCAATCGATAAATCTGTAGCTACATAGATATATAGACAGACAGACAGACACTCCTACCAGGTCAGGGCCGCAGAGGCATTTTAACAAACATCTAGACCATCCACCTGCTGTTCTTACGCCTCTGGCAGAGGGAGCTGGTATGTAACACTTTCAACAACAAATATATTTTTTAGCCCAAACCGGTGTGACTCCGTGGATAGAGCGTCGGCCTGCGGACTGAAGGGTCCCGGGTTCGATTCCCGGTCGAGGGCATGGACCTTGGTTGCGGGCACATCCCCAGTGGGGGGCGTGCAGGAGGCAGCTGATCGATGTTTCCCTCTCACCGATGTTTCTGACTCTCTATCCCTCTCCCTTCCTCTCTGTGTAAAAAAAAAAAAAAAAAAAAAAAAAAAAAAAAAATCAATAAAATATATATTTAAAAAAAAAAAATTTTTTTTAAGTTACTGGGAGGTTTTGAGAAGCCGTGGAGAAGGCTGCCCCCTAGTGGCGCATGGGGAGTGCTGCCTGAGTCATCGGTTCTGCCGTCTGCGTGGTCTCTGTGGATAAGGGAGGTGTACGAGGCGCTTAAAAATGCGCCGGTGACAAGATATCCCGAGAAGTGAGGTTGCCACAATATAATATCACGTTAAAAAAAATATATATATTTTTTAAAGTACTTTTAAATTGATCTCAGGGAGAGGGAGAGGGAGAGGGAGAGGGAGAAGCATCAATGACGAGAGAGAATCATAAATCGCCTGCCTACGAGGTCTCTGAGTTTGCAAAACCACCACACGGGCCTTCGCTGAGCTGGTCTAGCCTGGTACCTCTTTTCGTCCACACATTTTAAAAAAATAAATTAATTAACCCCGGGCCGGTGTGGCTCAGTGGATAGAGCGTCGGCCTGCGGACTGAAGGGTCCCGGGTTCGATTCCCGGCCAAGGGCACAGGCCCGGGGTTGCGGGCTCGATCCCCCAGTGCGGGGGCGTGCGGGAGGCAGCCGATCCTCTGATTCTCTCTCCTCACGGATGTTTCTCTCTCTCTCTTTCTCTCTTCCTTCCTCTAGGAAATCAATAAAACTATATATATATATATTTTTTTAAAAAAAAGACACAAATGTATTATTTAAAAAGAACATTTTTTTTTTCATTTCAGGCCATCCTTTGGGGTAACTTTAGGTATCTGAGTTTGCAAGGCCTCCACGCAGGCCTCCCCTGAGCCGGTCAGGTTAGGAACGTGTGTCCCATAAATTCCTTTTTTTTGGGGGGGGACCCTGTCCCCCCAGGACTCACACCAACAGAAGCCCCAGGTCAGCCCCCGAGCCCCGAGTTCCTGTTCCGTGGGGGGGGGGGGGGGCAGGAGGAGGGGGTTGGTGGCCCACAAAGGCTGTGGGAGGCCCTCACCAGATTATCACAATCTTTAATCTCCTCCGGCTTCTTCTCAGAAAAACCCCCTTATCTCTCCAAAAAGTCTCATGATTCTGGGTACGTGCCCTTTGCCTACTGGGAGTCCCCAAAAACACCCCCAAAAAAATGTGCCCCTTTGGCTGCGTGGGGGACTGGGGGAGGAGCAGAAATACACGGAGTGGCCCGATTAGGATGATCTCTGAACGCACAATAACCTGGCCACTCAGTGTGTATATATAATACACGAGAGGCCCGGTGCATGAATTCATGCATGGTGGGGGGTGTCCCTCAGCCCAGCCTGCACCCTCTCCAAACTGGGACCCCTCGAGGGATGTCCGACTGCCCATTTAGGCCCGATCCCACCTAAAGGGGCAGCTGGACATCCCTCTCACCATCCAGGACTGCTGGCTCCCAACTGCTCACCTGCCTGCCTTCCTGATTGCCCCTAACCGCTTCTGCCTGCCAGCCTGATCATCCCCTAACCACTCCCCTGACAGCCTGATCAATGCCTAACTGCTCCCCTGCCAGCCTGTTTGCCCCTAACAGCCCTCCCCTGCAGGCCTGGTCGCCCCCCAACTGCCCTCCCCTGCAGGCCTGGTCACCCCTAACTGCCCTCTGCTGGAGGCCTGGTCACCCCTAACTAACCCTCCCCTGCCGGCCTGGTCACCCCTAACTGCCCTCCCCTGCCGGCCTGGTCACCCCTAACTGCCCTCCCCTGACGGCCTGGTCACCCCTAACTGCCCTCCCCTGCAGGCCTGGGGTCCCCCCTACTGTGCCCTCCCCTGCAGGCCCAGTCACTCCCAACTTCCCTCGCCTGCAGGCCTGGTCCCCCCCAACTGCCCTCCCTTTCAGGCCTGGGCCCTCCCAACTGCCCTCCCCTGCTGGCCATCTTGTGGCGGCCATCTTGTGTGTTGGAGTGATGGTCAGTTTGCACATGACTCTTTTATTAGATAGGATAGATTAGAGGCCCGGTGCATGAATTCGTGCATGGGTGGGGTCCGGCCAGCCTGGCCAGGGCGAGGGGACATGGGCGGTTGGCCGGCCTGCCTGCTGGTCGAACTCCTGGTCGAGGGGACCATTTGCATATTAGCCTTTTATTCTGTAGGATAGACACGGAGTGACCAGGTTATTATGAAGTTCAGAGATCATCATCATCTGGCCGCTCAGTGTATATGTATATATATATATATATATATATATACTCAGGTTTGCAAAGATCTGGGGCTTTGCAAAGGGTTGGGGGTTTGCAAAAACTATATATATATATTTTTTATTGATTTTAGAGAGGAACGGAGAGAGAGAGAGAGAGAGAGAGAGAGAAAGACAGAAACATCCATGATGAGAATCATCGATCGGCTGCCTCCTGCACGCCCCACACTGGGAATTGAACCAGCAACCCGGGCATGTGCCCTCGCCCAGAATCGAACCTGAGACCCTTCAGTCCGCAGGCCGACGCGCTATCCACTGAGCCACACCAGCCGGGGCGAGAACACACTTTTGGACAAAGCGGAAAAGGGGGGCTGGGTCAGGTACAGGAGGTCCCCAGGGCGGGAATCCCCAGGCACCTGGCCAGGGACAATGAAAGGGTTGAACCTTGCCCCCCCGGGGTGACCTTACCTCCCGTTCCCCGACCCCGGACCCCCGGACCGTCTCTCCCTGGCGGTAACATCGAGGCCTCTGTTGTAGTTCAGCTCCAGGAACAGGAAAGCAACGGAACCAGCCGGGGCTGCCCTCAGAGCCCGCTGCGTGGAATAAGGACCCCGTGCCCATCCCATCCTATCATCCCATCCTACATGATACAGAGGTGATGTGCAAATTGACCCTCACGCCCTCATGTCACTAGATGGCCGCCCCCACGTCATCACAAGATGGCCGCCATCACGTCATCACAAGATGGCCGCCCCCACGTAATTACAAGATAGCCACCCCCACATCATCACAAGATGGCCACCCCAACGTCATCACAAGATGGCTGCCCCCACATTGTCACAAGATGGCTGCCCCCGCGTTGTCACAAGATGGCCGCCCCCACGTCATCACAAGGTGGCCACCCCCACGTCATCACAAGATGGCTGCCCCTGCGTTGTCACAAGATGGCTGCCCCGAACGTCATCATAAGCTAGCTACCCCCAAGTTTTCAGAACATGGCCGGCAGGGGAGGGCAGTTGGGGGTGCTCAGGCTGGCAGGGGAGGGCAGTTAGGGGCGATCGGGCCGGCAGGGGAGCGGTTAGGCGTCGATCAGGCCAGCAGGGGAGCGGTTAGGAGGCAGCAGTCCCGGATTGTGAGAGGGAGGGATGTCCGACTGCGGGATCCGGCCTAAACCGGCAGTCGGACATCCCCCAAGGGGTCCCAGATTGGAGAGGGTGCAGGCTGGGCTGAGGGACACCCCCTCCCCCAGTGCATGAATATCGTGCACCGGGCCTCTAGTCCTATAGAATAAAAGCCTAATATGCTACACGTCTGGTCGGCCGGTGGGCTGTTCAACCAATCAGAGCGTGATCTGCTAATGATATGCTAAGGCCGCTCAACTGCTCGCTATGACGTGCACTGACCACCAGGGGGCAGACAGTCGACCAGTTAACCAGTCGCTATGACGTGCACTGACCACCAGGGGGCAGACAGTCAACCAGTTAACCAGTCGCTATGACGTGCACTGACCACCAGGGGGCAGACGCTCTGACCGGCAGGTTAGCTTGCTGCTGGGGTCCGGCCGATTGGGACTGAGCGAGACGGGCCGGACACGCCCTGGAGCCCTCCCACGTCCCTCCCCGGCCCCGATCATGCACCGGTGGGGTCCCTCGGCCCAGCCTGCGCCCTCTCGCCATCCGGGACCCCTCGGGGGACGTCAGAGAGCCGGTTCCGCCCGATCCCGCAGGCCAGGCCGAGGGACCCCACAGGTGCATGGCACACGTATGACCTTCTCCTCTGAGGCATGTATGCAAAGGATGCAGACATTTAAAAAAAAAAAAAAAAAAAAAAAAACTCCTTCTGCTGAAAAGTCTCCAATTTCCGGCGTGGGAGGCTCAGACCACCCAGGCGTGAGTGAAATCCGGGTGGTTTGCTGAGAAACACGGAAAAAAATTTCCTCTTTGACTAAAACACTCTCATGTATTTATTTCTTTAAATTCTCCCCAGCCACCGTCAGGGAAGCAGACGGTGGAGAAAGTGGGTAAAGAACGCAGCGGGAAATCGCGGGCTCGCTTGTTCATAAAATTTTACTGTACGGGAAAACGCGGACACTGAAATCCGGATTTTTTATTTTTATTTTTTTGACTGTGAGGAGGTGTGTGTGTGTGTGTGTGTGTGTGTGTGTGTGTGTGTGTGTGTGTGTGTGCTCGGCTTGAATTTGCATCTAAACACTATTTTTTTTAAAAAAAAAAAAAGGAAAGAAAAAGAATGATTTTTTTCCCCACCCTGGCTGGTGTGGCTCAATGGTTAGAGCGGCGGCCTGCGGACTGCAGGGTCCCGGGTTCGAGGCCCGGTCCAGGGCACGTGCCCGGGTGGTGGGCTCCATCCCCAGTCGGGGGCGTGCAGGAGGCCGCCGGTCCATGATTCTCTCTCCTCATGGATGTTACCCTCTCTCTCCCGTCCTCTTCCTTCTTCTTCTCTCTCTAAAATACATAAATAAGAAAGAAAAAAGAAAGAAGAAAGGAAAGACTTTGCTAAATACGTTACACAATTTTTTTAAATACATTTTATTGATTTTTTTACAGAGAGGAAGGGAGAGGGACAGAGAGCTAGAAACATCGATGAGAGAGAAACGTCCATCAGCCGCCTCCTGCACGCCCCCCACTGGGGATGTGCCCGCAACCCAGGTCCATGCCCTTGACCGGAATCGAACCCGGGACCCTTCCGTCCGCAGGCCGACGCTCCATCCGCTGAGCCACACCGGCCAGGGCGACGCTACACAATTTTTTTAAATAAAGATTTGGGTCCAGCCGAGTGGGCCGTCCCCACGAATCTGCCTTATGGGGTCCCTGTCCCCCGCCCCCCGCCACCTTCCGACCCTGATCCAGCAGCCCCCGCCCTCCCCGCCCCCCCGACATGGGGTCATCGGACCAAGATACCCCCACCCCTTCCTCCTCTCCCTATGGGAAAGGCGTGCCTCCAAATTGCAAAATCCTACAAAACCCTCAAACTGTGAGAAAAGTCACCATTTTTACCTCCACAACCGGAACGCCATGGGGTGATCCCGCCCTAAAACAGGGTGGGATTTTTTTTTTTTGTTTCTTCCGTAACTGCAGGTTGTTAGCGGGTGGGTGGTCCGAATTGCACAGTGCAATTCCGTTTTGGGTTATTTCACCCATAAAATGTTTGCTCCCCGATGTTCTCACCAGCAGGGTTGTTATTGGGGGGCTGGGGGGGAGGACGGGGGACGGTGAAAATATATATTTTTTTGTTCTGATTGCATGTGCTCAATGACCCACACACACACACACACACACACACACACACACACACACACACGCTCACACACATGCGAGTCCGAGGGTCTGTCTGTGTTTTATTTCCTGCAAACCAGCAGGGAGAAACAGAAAAAAACAAAACAAAAAAAGAAAGAAAAAAAAAAACTCCTCCCGAGAATGCAAGCGAACAAGCGAGATCAGAACCATCTAGAAACTTCCTGTCCCTTCGAGACACCCGGGCAGATACACCCACGCGTGTTCCCCGCTATCGACAGGGACATCGGCCGTCGACCTCGGCCTCCCCAGAGCTCTCATGCAAAATTTTCTTTCTTCTCTTTGTTTCGATGAGAAAAAAAAAAAAAATAATAATCCTATAGAATAAAAGCCTAATGGGCTAAGTGTCCGGTCGGCCGGTCGGCCGTTCAACCAATCAAAGCGTGATATGCTAATGATATGCTAAGGCCGCTCAACGGCTCGCTATGACATGCACTGACCACCAGGGGGCAGACGGTCCGACCGGTAGGTGAGCTTGCTGCTGGGGTCCGGCCGATCGGGACTGAGCGAGACGGGCCGGACACGCCCTGGAGCCCTCCCGCGGTCCCTCCCCAGCTGGCCAACCTCCTGCGTCCCTCCCCGGCCCCGATCGTGCACCGGTGGGGTCCCTCGGCCCGGCCTGCGCCCTCTCGCCATCCGGGACCCCTCGGGGGATGTCGGAGAGCCGGTGTCAGCCCGACCCCGCAGGCCAGGCTGAGGGACCCCACTGGTGCACGAATTCGTGCACCGGGCCTCTAGTAATAATCCTATCTAATAAAAGAGTAATATGCAAATTGACCATCACTCCAACACACAAGATGGCTGCCTCCATGTGGACATTAGATGGCCAGCAGGGGAGGGAAGTTGGGAGGGACCAGGCCTGCAAGGGAGGACAGTTAGAGGTGACTGGGCCATCAGGGGATGGCAGTTAGGGGTGACCAGGCCTGCAGGGGAGGACAGTTGGGGATGACCAGGCCTGCAGGGGAGGACAGTTGGGGATGACCAGGCTTGCAGGGGAGGACAGTTTGGGGCAATCGGGCTGGCAGGGGAGCAGTTAGGCATCGATCAGGCTGGCAGGGGAGTGGTTAGGGGGTGATCAGGCTGGCAGGTAGAAGCGGTTAGGGGCAATCAGGAAGGCAGGCAGGCGAGCAGTTGGGAGCCAGCAGTCCTGGATTGTGAGAGGGATGTCCGACTGCCCGTTTAGGCCCGATCCTACTTGGATTGGGCTAGGATCGGGCCTAAACGGGCAGCCGGACATCCCTCGAGGCGTCCCAGATGGGAGAAGGTGCAGACTGGGCTGAGCGACACCCGCCCCGTGCATGAATTTCGTGCACCGGGCCTCTAGTAATAATAATAAAAATAAAAACCGTGACATACACTCACATGGGGGCTGGGGGTGGGCGGGTGTTTGGGGTGACCTCCCAGAACCTTCATGAATTAAAATCCCGCCCAGACAAGGATGAATATCACCTGCGAGTGTTTGGGAGGAAGAACAAGAGCTGTGGGGGGCGGGGGGTAAATGTCCCCATCCTCCCTGGTTACAGGGTCCCCGGTGACAAAGGATCCGAGGAAAAAAATGGTTCGATTAACGTGAAAACATCAGCCATGCAGGTGGCTCAGGGGTTGAGCGTCAACCTAGGAACCAGGAGGTCAGGGTTCGATTCCCGGTCAAGGGCACAGGCCCGGGTTGCGGGCTCGATCCCCAGTCGGGGGCGTGCACGAGGCGGCCGATCCGTGATTCTCTCTCATCGTGGATGTTTCTCTCTCCATCTCCCTTCCTCTCTGAAATCAATATATATATATATATATATATATATACACACACACACACATATATATACACATATATATGTATATATATATGTATATTATATATATGTGTATATATATGTATGTATATATGTATGTATATATGTGTATATATGTGTGTGTGTATATATATGTATGTACATATGTATGTATATATGTGTGTGTATATATGTATGTATATATATGTGTATGTATATGTATGTATATATGTATGTATATATGTGTATATATGTGTGTGTGTATATATATGTATGTACATATGTATGTATATATGTATGTATATGTATGTATGTATGTATATATATATGTATGTATATATATGTATGTGTATATATATATGTATATATATGTGTATGTATATGTATATATATACACTAGAGGCCCGGTGCACAAAATCCTCAGCCCAGCTTGCACCCTCTCACAATCCGGGACTGCTGGCTCCTAACCACTCACCTGCCTTCCTGATCACCCCTAGCTGCCCCCCTGCCAGCCTGGTCACTCCCAACTTCCCCCCCCCACCAGCCTGCTCACCCCTCACTGCCCCCCCCCTCCAGCCTGATCACCCCTAACTACCCCCCTGCTGGCCTGGTCACCCCTCACTGCCCCCCCTGCTGGCCTGGTCACCCCTCACTGCCCCCCCTGCTGGCCTGGTCACCCCTCACTGCCCCCCCCCGCCAGCCTGATCGCCCCTAACTAACCCCCGGCTGGCCTGCTCACCCCTCACTGTCCCGCCTGCCTGCCTGGTCACCCCTAACTAGCCCCCTGCTGGCCTGGTCACCACTCACTGCCCCCCTGCCAGCCTGATCGCCCCTAAACTGCCCCCCCCTGCCAGCCTGATCGCCCCTAACTGCCCCCACCACCAGCCTGATCACCCCTAACTGCCCCCCTGCCTGCCTGATCACCCCTAACTACCCCCCTGCTGGCCTGCTCACCCCTCACTGTCCCGCCTGCCTGCCTGTCACCCCTAACTAGCCCCCTGCTGCCTGGTCACCCCCTTCCCCCCCCCCCACTGGCCTGCCCCTAACTGCCCCTCCTGGCCTGGTCACCCCTAACTACCCCCCACTGGCCTGGTCACCACTCACTTCCCCCCCCCCCCACTGGCCTGATCGCCCCTAACTGCCCCCCCTGCCAGCCTGGTCACCCCTAACTACCCCCCTGCTGGCCTGCTCACCCCTCACTGTCCCGCCTGCCTGCCTGGTCACCCCTAACTAGCCCCCTGCTGGCCTGGTCACCACTCACTTCCCCCCCGCTGGCCTGATCACCCCGAACTGCCCCCTTGCCAGCCTGATTGCCTCTAACTGTCCCCCCTGCCAGCCTGGTCACCCCCAACTTCCCCCACACAGGCCTGGTCACCCCCAACTTCCCCCCTGCCTTCCTGGTCGCTCCCAGCTGCCCCACCCACTGGCCTGGTCACCCCTTACTGTCCCCCCTGCCAGCCTGGTCGCCCCTCATTTCCCCCTCCGCCAGCCTGGTCACCTCACGCAGCCTGCTGATTAGTTGTTTGATTGCCCCTCACTGCCCCCCCTGCTGGCCTGGTCACCCCACACAGCCTGCTGTTCAGTTGTTGTGTGAGGGCGTCCCGGCCAATTTGCATATCACGCTTTTATTAGTACAGATTTTTTTTAAAAACAACACTCCAATCAATCTTCTCCCACCTACCATGAATCCGCCTTCAAGCCCATGCATAGTGATGCCTGTGGTGGGGAGGAATCCCATTGGTTGGCCCCATCTGGGGGGTCTCCAGGGACCCCCCAAATGTTGACATGATTGCTTAGGGGCGCCCCATTCCTGGGGGTGAGTACCATGTCGCCAAGGAGTTCCCCCGAGTCTTTCATTGTCAACACAGACGAGACGCTGGCCTTTAATTCGCACCCCCTCATAACGTCACGTAAGAGTTGTCACTCATCATAAACCTGAAGCTGCCGAGAGCGAGCACCTCTTCTCCTTGGGGGGGCTGGCCAGGGGGCTGGCTGGGCACCCCCGCGGATTCTGTCTCTCCCGTCTGCAGGCACGGGGGTCCCGTCATCGTCGTCCCAGGAGTCTCGGCCTCGACCTTGGGGAGCTGGACCTCCAAGCCCTCAATCAGGACGTCCTCCGGGTCCCGGTCCTCCACCTTCGGCAAGTGGGTGAGGTTCTGCGTGTCCTTAATCCACTCCTGTGGGGACAGCCCATGGCAATTCAAAGGCAAAAAAAAACAGGGGCCCACCCATCAAGGAGGCGATAAAAAGGGTGAGGTACGGCCCTGCTGGGCTCAAATGATCTTTATATTTTTTTAAATTAAATTTTAAATATGTTTTTATTGATTTCAGACAGGAAATAAGAGGGAGAGAGAGAAAGAGAAACATCCATGATGAGAGAGAATCATGGATCAGCTGCCTCCTGCACGCCCCCTACTGGGCATCAAGCCCACAACCCGGGTATGTGCCCTTGACTGGGATGTCGAACCCGGGACCCTTCAGTCCACAGGCCGATGCTCTATCCACTGAGCCAAACCAACTTGGGCTCCTCTGTCTTTTTAATCTTTTTAATATTTTGTCCCTTTAATTGACAGACCCCCGGCACAGAACCTAAGAGTGTACAGAAAAAAAATTTTTTTCATCACCCTTCTGTTTCTTTTATCTGCCTCACACCTAAATAGTTTTGAAATTCACCTTTTGCTCCTGCCCGGCCGGCGTGGCTCGGTGGACGAGTGTCAATGTACGAACCAGGAGGTCAAGGTTCGATTCCCCATCAAGGGCACACGCCCGGGTTGCAGGCTCGATCCCCAGTAGGGGGCGTGCGGGAGGCAGCTGATCCATGGTTCTCTCTCTCCCTCTCTCTCCCTTCCTCTCTGAAATCAATAAAAATATATATATATTTTTTAAAAAGGCCAATTACCACCTGGAGGGCGTGGCTCGGTGGTTGAGCGTCAACCTATGAACCAGGAGGTCAGGGTTCGATTCCTGCTCAGGGCACATGCCTGGGTTGGGGGTTCAATCCCCAGTAGGGGGCGTGGAGGAGGCAGCCGATCCATGATTCCCTCTCATCATGGATGTTTCTCTCTCTTTCCCCCTCTCTCTCTCCCTTCCTCACTGAAATCAATAAAAAACATATTTTATTTTTAAAAGGTAAGAAATTCATCTTGCTCCCTTTCATGATCTGAAGGGTACAAACCTCTTCCCAGAAATAAATACACACCCACGTCCTGACCCCCCCCAAAAAAAACTGTGTGAATGACAGTTTCTATGGAAACAGGGTCTTTACAGATGGGATGGGGTGAAGGGTCGCAGACAAGGTCATCTGGGGTCGGGGGGGGGCCCCCATCCAAGGTCATGGCCCTCGTCAGACACAGACGCAGAGAGGGATGGAGGCAGAGGCGGGAGGGACCCTCCCAGGAGCCTCCAGGGGTGGGAGGGGGTGGCCTGGGACCCCAGGACCTCAGACGCCTGGTCTCCCGGCCGGAGAGAGAGGGTGCCTGGGTGATGTTGGCAGCCCCGTAGTACCAGCCCATCTCTGACCACGTTAACCTTCCGGCTGACACCCACAGCTGCCTCTCCCCCTCTGCTGGGCCCCCCGGGGTGGGGCCTGGGCCCCTGGCCCTCACTGTCCACCAGCTGTGGGTCCTAGGCCCCCCCCCCACCTGCCCCCAATAAGCAGGTCCCAGATGAAATGAAATGAAATGAAATGAAATGAAATGAAATGAAATGAAATGAAATGACAGCAGCCGTGGCTGGGAAACGGAAGTTTTGGGGTTTGGGCTCAGTGTGCAGGGGGAACTTGGGGTGCATGGAGCTTCCTGAGCCGATCAGAGAGGACAGGAGGCCTCATGTCCGGGGCCGATGGAGAGAGAGGCTGTTTGGGAGAGTCTTACAGCCTCTCTCTCTCTCTCTCTCTCCCTCTCTCTCTCTCTCTCTGAAAAGAATAAATCAAAACGGACAAGCGGTTGCTTTGAGACCAACAGAAGCTGGAAGGCACTTGAGGGGGTGCCTGGGTCTTTAAAAGGCTGCCTGGAGCCCTGGCCGGTGTGGCTCAGTGGATAGAGCGTCGGCCTGCGGACTGGAGGGTCCCGGGTTCGATTCCCGGTCAAGGGCATGGACCTGGGTTGCGGGCACATCCCCAGTGGGGGGCGTGCAGGAGGCAGCTGATGGATGTTTCTCTCTCATCGATGTTTCTAACTCTCCGTCCCTCTCCCTTCCTCTCTGTGAAAAATCAATAGAATATATTTTTTAAAAATATATTTAAAAATTAAAAAATAAAAATGAAAACCAATGGAAAAATATCCTCGGGTCACCAGTAGGGGGCGTGCGGGAGGCAGCCGATCCATGCTTCTCTCTCCTCATGGATGTTTCTCTCTCTCTCTCTCTCCCTCTCCCTTCCTCTCTGAAATCAAGAAAAATATATATACTTTTTAAATAAAATAAATAAAATAAAATAAGTAAAAGGCTGCCTGGAGGGACCTGGAGAGCGTGACGCTGGGAGAAATAAGCCGGTCAGAGAAAGACACGTATCCCATGATCCCACTCACATGCGAATTCTAAGGAACCGGATACACAGACAAACAAAATAGATCCAGAGACACGGACGCGTGGAACAGAGTGCGGAACCTCAGAGGGAAGGCGGGGAGGGTGGGTGGGTGGGAAGAGATGAACCGAAGGCCTTGAATACATCGATGCACCAGCCTTGGACACAGGCAATAGGGGGGTGAGGGCCTGGGGCTGGGGGTGGAGGTGGGCTGGAGGGGGAGGGGGGTCCATGGGGGGGGGGGAATAAAACGGGGGACTTAGGTAATACTTTCAACAATAAATAATCTTTGTAAAAATTAGGTCAGCCCGGCCGGCGTGGCTCAGGGGTTGAGCGTCGACCTAGGAACCAGTAAGTCCCGGGTTCGACTCGCGGCCAAGGGCACAGGCCCAGGCTACCGGCTGGATCCCCACTTGGGGGCGTGCAGGAGGCAGCCGGTCCATGATTCTCTCTCGTCTTCTTTTATTATTATTATTGATTTCGGAGAGGAAGGGAGAGGGAGGGAGAGAGAGAGAGAGAAAACTCCATGAGGAGAGAGAATCACGGACCGGCTGCCTCCTGCACGCCCCCGACTGGGGATCGAGCCTGCGACCCGGGCCTGTGCCCTTGATGGGGAATCGAACCCGGGACCCTTCAGTCCGCAGGCCGACGCTCTACCCACCCACACCGGCCAGGGCGCTCTCTCTCTCCCTCTCCCTTCCTCTCTGAAATCAATTAATCATTATATATCCTATATAATAGAAGCGTAGTATGCTAATAGTCCCTTGACCAGGAGTCCGTCCGGGAGTTCGACCAGGGGGCGGGGCCAGCCGGGCCAAGGGAGGGAGGCCCCAGGCGGCAGCCGGCAGCCATTAGGGACCCTGCCAATGCACGAATTTCATGCACCGGGCCTCTAGCATATATACACCGAGTGGCCAGATTATGATGATCTCTGAACGCATCATCATCTGGCCACTCCGTGTCCTGTCCTATAGAATAAAAGGCTCATATGCAAATGGTCCCCTCGACCGGGAGTCCGACCAGCAGGCAGGCCGGCCAACCGCCCATGTCCCCTCCCCCTGGCCAGGCTGGCCGGACCCCACCCATGCACGGATTCATGCACCGGGCCTCATATATATATATATATATATATATATATATATATATATATATGGAGTGGCCAGGTTATTATGCGTTCAGAGATCATCCTCATCTGGCCACTCCGTGTCTATGTATTTAAAAAATAAAAATTAAAAAAAAAACAGATCCACAGACTGTAGAAATAAAAAAGAAATGCACACAATCCACTCCCCAACCCCCCCCTCCACAAAAAATTTTTTTTAAAATAAAAATTAAAATGGTGCAGGAGGGAGATATAAGAGCGTGACGAAGCCTGCCGATTCAGCCGCCACGGGTAGGCGGCTCTTACCTGGAAATTTCCGTGGTGGGACTCGAACAGCCCGGGGAACGTGGCCTTGGGGTCAGGCACACTGGGCATCAGCAGCCGTTTCACTCTGAAGGGGACACGGACGAGCATGTGGTCAGATGGGGTGACTCCCCGGAACTGGGGGGGGGGGGGGGATGCACGTCCACGGGACACAGCCCCGCCCTTGAGGGCTGAGGGGGACTGTGGATTTCGACCTCAGAGGCTCAGAGCCCGCATGGAACTCTGTCCTCAGCCTCAAGGTCTGGGCCCCCCCCCCCCCACTTTATATGCCACAGGCACCCCACCCTGAGCGTGCAGGGGACGCCCCACCAGCCGTGGGATGTGATCCCCTAAGTAATAAAAGCCTCCGGTCGGCCGTTCAACCAATCAAAGCATGATATGCTGATGATATGCTAAGGCCGCTCAACCGCTCGCTATGACGTTCACTGACCACCAGGGGGCAGACGCTCCAACCGGTAGGTTAGCTTGCTGCTGGGGTCCGGCCGATCGGGACTGAGCGAGACGGGCCGGATACGCCCTGGAGCCCTCCCGCGGTCCCTCCCCCGCTGGCCAACCTCCCGCGTCCCTCCACGGGCCCGATCGTGCACCGGTGGGGTCCCTCGGCCTGGCCTGTGCCCTCTCGCCATCCGGGACCCCTCTGGGGATGTCAGAGAGCCCGTTTCAGCCCGATCCCGCAGGCCAGGCCGAGGGACCCCACTGTGTGCACAAATTCATGCACCGGGCCTCTAGTGTATACAGAATTCTGGACAAAAAGGGGACTAGTGCTACCCTGATTAGCTCAGGGAGGCCTGCGTGGCGGCCTTACAAACTGACACCTAAAGTCACCACAGACGAAGGCCTGAAATTAAAACATTTTTTAAAAATAATACATTTT
>JAJQQW010000001.1:2742404-2769904 GCA_025583905.1 Ia io
TGGCACAAGTCTGAGGAGGAGCAGAATGAGATGCTGTGAGTTTTCGTCGGGAAAGTGGGTCAGTCCGTCTTGGTCTCGGCCGGGAGGGTCTTGGGAGGAGAGAAGGCGTCCTGGGACAGACACACGTCAGGGAGTGGGGGCCCCACACACTGCCCTCGGGACCAGCATTTCCAGGGGGAGTGGAGAACATTGAGACTTGCTTTTGGTTATCACCCATCAGTCATCCATCCACCCATCCATCCTTCTACCCAACATGTATCTATCTCTCCATCCATCCATCCATCCATCCATCCATCATCCATTAATCCATCCATCCAGAATCTCTCCATCAATCCATCCATCCATCATCAATCCATCCATCCATCATCCATTCATCCATCATCTGTCCATCCATCCATCCATCCATCCATTCGTCCATCCTCCATTCATCCATCCATCATCCATTCATCCATCTACCCAACATGTATCTATCTCTCCATCCATCCATCCATCCATCCATCCATCCATCCATCCATCTATCATCTATTCATTCATCATCCATCCATCCAATATCTGTCCATCCATTCCCTCCATCATCCATCATCCATTCATCCATCTATCCAATATCTCTCCATCCATCCATCCATCTATCATCCATTCATACATCCATCCATCAACCATCCATTCATCTATCCAATATCTCTCCATACATCCACCCATCATCCATCCATCCATCATCCATTCATCTATTCATCGTCCATTCATTCATCTACCCAACATGTATTTATCTCTCCATCCATCCATCCAGTCATCATCCATTCATCCTTTTATCCAATATCTGTCCATCCATCCCTCCATCCATCCATCATCCATTCATCCTTCTATCCAATACCTGTCCATCCATTCCTCCATCCAGCCATCATCCATCCATCCATCCATCCATCCACCCATACATCCATCTACCCAACAAGTATCTATCTGTCTATCTATCCATCCACCCATCCATCATCTATTCATTCATCCATCTATTTATTAATCATCTATTATCAATCTATATATTTAACATGTTATCTATCATCTACCTATCCATACATACATACATACATACATCTATGCATCCATCATTTATTTATCCATCCATCCATTGATTTATTAATCATCTATTATCAATCTATATATTTATAGATTGGGATCTATCCCATTTCTGTCTATTCATCCATCCATCACCCATCCATCCATCCATCCATCGATCCATCCATCCACACAATGTGCATCTATCTGTCTATCTATCCATCTGTCCATTACACATTCATCCATCTATCCAATATGCATCAACCTATGAACCAGGAGGTTACGGTTTGATTCCCAGTCAGGGAACATGCCTTGGGTTGTGGGTTCGACCCCCAGTAGGAGGCGTGCAGGAGGCAGCCAGTTTGTGATTCTCTCTCCTCATGGATAAACGAGCATTATTACCTGGTGGCAGCCCCCTCTGCTGGTGGGTCACCTCCGACCAGTCACTGGGGTAGGCGGTGGAGCTGTAGAAGGGCTCTATGGTGGTCGCTCTGGCTCGAAAGGAGTAGCATTTGTCAGCATCCAAGCCCTGGATGGTCACATTACAGGTCTTTCCTTTGTGGGACTGGAGGAAGGGAAGCAAACATGAAGGTCGGTGGCCTGACGTGTAGGTAGATGTGTAGATAAGTAGCTGATAGAAATAAAGGATAGGTACATAAATGGATAGAGGATGGATGGATGGATGGATGGATGGATGGATGGATGGATACATGGATGGATGGCTGGCTGGCATAGATGGATGCATGGACAGATATTGGATAGATGGATGGATGAATGGATGGGTGATGGATGGATGGATGGATGAGTGGATGGATAGATTGATGGATGGATGGATGGATGAGTGGGTGGATGGATGGATGGATGGATGGATGGATGGATGGATGGATGGATGAGTGGATGGATGGATGGATGGATGGATGGATGGATGGATGGATGGATGGATGGATGGATGGATACATGGATGGATGGCTGGCTGGCATAGATGGATGCATGGACAGATATTGGATAGATGGATGGATGAATGGATGGGTGATGGATGGATGGATGGATGGATGGAGTGGATGGATGGATGGATGGATGGATGGATGGATGGATGAGTGGATGGATAAGTGGATGGATGGATGGATGGATGGATGGATGGATGGATGGATGGATGGATGGATGGATGGATGGATGGATGGATGGATGGATGGATGGATGGATGGATGGATGGATGGATGGGTGGATGGATGGATGGATGGATGGATGGATGGATGGATGATGGATGGATAGGTAGATGATAGATAATATGATAAATATATACATGGACATTAGATGACTGATGAATGTATGGGTAGATAGATGATGAGTAGATGGTATGACTTTCTCTCTTCATTCTGGGAACAAAGGTTTCCTTCTCTCAGGCATTTGGAAATCTTGTGGGACTTTCTCTTTTTGCCCCAAAACAACAGGAAAAAAACAAACAAACAAAGAGGAAAACCCATCCCAGTCAGTGGTTGAGCATCGACCCATGAACCAGGAGGTCACCATTTGATTCCAGGTCAGAGCACCAATAATCCAAGAGCAATTCCTTTAAATAAATCTCAATACCTCTCTCTGTGTGTGTGTGTTTCTCTCCCTCTTCCTCTCTCTCCGCTCTCCACCTCTCTCTTCCTTTCTCTCCCTTCCTCTTTCTGTTATCCTCTTTCTTCTTCTCTCTTCCTCCTTTCCCTCTCTCTACTATCTATCCATCTATCCATCCATCTATCTACCTATCGATCATCTATTATCTATCTATCATCTGTGTATCTATCACTTATCTTCTATTATCTATATGTCTATCATCTATCTACATCTATCATCTATCAATCTATTTATTATCTATCATCTATCTATCATATATCATCTACCTATCTATCTATCTATGTCATCTATCTATTTATCTATCTATCATCTATCTATTATCTATTATCTATGTATCTGTCGTTAATCTTCTCTCTATTATCTATCTATTTATAATCTATATATATCATCTATCTATCATCTATCTATTTATTATCTATCTATCTACCCATCTATCTCCATGTGTCTTCACAGTTACCATCTTGGGGATGTTCCGTCACAGGGGCCCCCGAGAAGACGCCCCACCCCCACTCACGTGCCACTCTCTGTCAAAGGTGCTCTTGTACTGAATATCGTACTGGAGTCCCCGAAAGGGCAGGTCGGGACACGCCACCGTCACGGCATCCTGACGCCACAGGACATGCAGACCCTTTGGCGGGTTGGGTTTCACTGAGGAGGAGAGACCACACAGGAGGAATGGCCGTCTGTGCGAAGACGGGCACCCCACGTCCCCACGGGGACCTCGGGGAGTTCGCTCAGAATCCCCTTCTTCGGCCTGAGTCCACTCTTCCTTTATTTTTACTTTTTAAAAACATATTCTTATTGATCTCAGAGAGGAAGGGAGAGGGAGAGAGAGAGAGAGAGAAACATCCGTGAGGAGAGAGAATCATGGACCGGCTGCCTCCTGCACGCCCCCTATTGGGGATCGAGCCCACAACCCGGGCGTGTGCACTTGACTGGGGATCAAGCCAACCTTGACGTCCTGGTTCCTAGGTCAAGACTCAACCCCTGAGCCACAACGGCCGGGCTCCATCCCCAGTCGGGGGCGTGCAGGAGGCAGCCGACCCATGATTCTCTCTCCTCGTAGATGTTTCTCTCTCTCTCACTCTCCCTTCCTCTTAAAAAAAAAAAAAACACTTAAGGAAAATCAATGGGGTGGGGTTCGGGCACTGAGAGTGTCTCTCTCTCCTCGTGTTTGGAGGGAAAGGCTGCAAAGCATCTTGGGAGCTTTCCCTCCCACCGCAGCCTGCACAGCGCCCTCTGGTGTCACTCTCAGTGTTGCAGGCGTTTTCCTGCCCCTGGTGCGTGTGGCCACGGAACGTTCTGGAACTTACAGTAAGAGCTGATCCACGGGCTCCTGGACACGAGCCGCTGGGTCCCATTCCAGATGGAAAAATAGAGAATGGTGTCGCCCTCAGCAATCAGGACGCACCCAGCCCGGCGACCGTGTTGGAGGATGTAGTTGGAGCATTCGCTGTCGTTCTTATGGTTAAATCTGTGGTTTTAAGAGAGAGAGAGAGAGAGAGAGAGAGAGAGAGAGGACCATTGAGCCATAGATCGTATTTGGAAATATTACATATTCTATCTAATAAAGAGGAAATATGCTAATGGACCATCACGCCATCGCAAATATGGCGGCACCCACAGCCAATAAGGAGGGAATATGCTAATTGACTGCCCTGCCCTCAAAGATGGTGGCGGCCACAGCCAATAAGGAGGGAATATGCTAATGGACTGCCCCGCCCTCAAAGATGGCAGTGCCCACAGCCAATAAGGAGGGAATATGCTAATTGACTGCCCCACCCTCAAAGATGGCGGCACCCACAGCCATTAAGGAGGGAATATGCTAATTGACTGTCCTGCCCTCAAAGATGGCGGCGCCCTGCACGCCCCCTACTGGGGGTCGATCCCACAACCCGTGCACATGCCCTGGCCGGGAATTGAACCGTGACCTCCTGGTTCCTAGGTCGACGCTCAACCACTGAGCCACACCAGCCAGGCAGATTTTTTTAAAAAATATATTTTTATTGATTTTTTTACAGAGAGGAGGGGAGAGGGAGAGAGAGTCAGAAACATCGATGAGAGAGAAACATCCATTAGCTGCCTCCTGCACGCCCCCCACTGGGGATGTGCCCGCAACCAAGGTCCATGCCCTTGACCGGAATCGAACCCGGGACCCTTCCGTCCGCAGGCCGACGCTCTATCCACGGAGCCACACCGGTGAGGGCTGTATTTTTTTTATTTCATTCAGTGATTTATACCTTCCTATCATTAGTTACAGTCACACTCAACTTGTCTCCAATTCGGTCATTGATAGGACCTCAAAAATAGCGTCAGGTCCTTTGTTAACAATACACAGAGATATTTTTATTGATTTCAGCGAGGAGGGGGAGAGGGAGAGAGAGAGAAACATCCATGAACCTTCTGAAACCCCAGCTTATACTTCATCCTTAAGGCCTTAAACCCACTCTAGCCGGCTTGGCTCAGTGGTTAGAGCGTCGGCCTGCAGACCGATCCCGGGTTCGAGTCCCGGCCAAGGGCACATGCCCAGGGTTGCAGGCTCAATCCCCAGGAGGGGGCGTGCGGGAGGCAGCCGATCCAGGATCCTCTCTCCTCATGGATGTTTCTCTCTCTCCCTCTCCCTTCCTCTCTGAAACCAATAAACTAAAATGAAAATTATGCAAATCAATGGGAAAAATATGCTTGGGTGAGGATTTTTTTTAAAAAAAAGAAGGAAGTAGGAGGAGGAGGAGGAGGAAGAGAAGGAGGGGAAATAAGACCTTAAACCCAAGCCGTGACTAGGTCAAAATGTACCCCCATAAAGCGTGGAACAGAGTGTACAATCTGGGAGGGAAGGTGGGAGAGGGTGGGTGGGAGATAATTAACTAAAGGCCTAATACGCATAACCCATGGACAATAAGGGGGTGAGGGCCTGGGGTGGGGGATTGGGGGGGTGAGCTGGAGAGGGCCAATGGAAGGAGAAAAGGGGGATATGTGTCACCCTTTCAACAATAAAGATTTATACAGAAAATCCTACAAAATAAAGAGGTAATGTGCAAATTGACCCTCACGCCCTTGCACAAGATGGCTGCCCCCAAGTGGTCAAAAATGGCCGCTACAAGATGGCCAGCAGGGAGGGCAGTTGTGGATAATCAGGCCAGCAGGGGAGGGCAGTTGGGGGTGACCAGGCCTGCAGGGGAGGGCAGTTGTGGATAATCAGGCCAGCAGGGGAGGGCAGTTGGGGGTGACCAGGCCTGCAGGGGAGGGCAGTTGAAGGGGACCCAACCCTGCAGGGGATGGCAGTTGGGGGGTACCAGGCCGGCAGGGGAAGGCAGTTAACGGTGTCCATGCTGGCAGGGGAGGGCAGTTGGGGGCGACCAGGCCTGCAGGGGAGGGCAGGTGGGGGGGAACAGGCCTGCAGGGGAGGGCAGTTCAGAGTGACCAGGCCTGCAGGGGAGGGAAGTTGGGAGTGACTGGGCCTGCAGGGGATGGCAGTTGGGGGGGATCAGGCCTGCAGGGGAGGGCAGTTGGGGGGACCAGGCCTGCAGGGGAGGGCAGTTAGGGGTCACCAGCCCGGCAAGGGATGGCAGTTGGGGGGAATCAGGCCTGCAGGGGAGGGCAGTTGGGGGTGATCAGGCCTGCAGGGGAGGGCAGTTGGGGGGGATCAGGCCTGCAGGGGAGGGCAGTTGGGGGGTACCAGGCCGGCAGGGGAGGGCAGTTAGGGGTGTCCATGCTGGCAGGGGAGGGCAGTTGGGGGTGACCAGGCCTGCAAGGGAGGGCAGTTGGGGGTGACCAGGCCTGCAGGGGAGGGCAGGTGGGGGGGAACAGGCCTGCAGGGGAGGGCAGTTCAGAGTGACCAGGCCTGGAGGGGAAGGCAGTTAGGGTTGACCAGGCCAGCAGGGGAGGGCATTTGCGGGGGACCAGGCCTACAGGGGAGGGCAGTTAGGGGCGACCCAACCTGCAGTGGAGGGACGTTGTGGGGGACCAGGCCTGCAGGGGAGGGCAGTTGGGGGGGGACCAGGCCTGCAGCGGAGGGCAGTTGGGGGCAATCAGGCCGGCAATGGAGCAGTTAGGCGTCGATCATGCTGGCAGGGGAGTGGTTAGGGGCAATCAGGCAGGCAGGCAGGTGAGCAGTTGGGAGCCAGCAGTCCCGGATTGTGAGAGGGACATCCCCCGAGGGGTCCCAGATTGGAGAGGGTCCAGGCTGGCCTGAGGGACACCCCCGCCCCCCCATTGCATGAATTTCGTGCACCAGGCCCCTAGTAATAAATAAAACAATGTAGGCCCCATAAGACATGAAAAAACTGGTGCTTGAAAAATTCAAATGACTCATCTCTGTCCCCGCAAGGAAAGTTCAGGACCTTATTATCGCCGTCCCCCCCACCCCCACCCCCACCCCCCCGCCGTGAGTCTTGTGTGTTCGAAATCGATTCATCTTCACGTCGCCCTCCTGCGTACGCCGCCCCCTTAATCTCACGGGCTATCAAACCACCGAGAGCCGACCACACGGCACACGCCCCTGTTCATAGAATTGATAATCAATTCGTCGGAAAAGAGAAGAGAGGAGGAAAAAAAAAAAAAAAAAAAAAAACGCTCCCTCCCGCATGTCGCTCGTGTGTGTGTGTGTGTGTGTGTGTGTGTGTGTGTGTGTGTGTGTGTGTGTGTAAGGCAAGGTCCATACGGCTATAAGACAAAGACAGACCCCAGCTGGCGTGGCTCAGTGGATAAAGCATCAGCCAGGGGACTGAAGGGTCCCGGGTTCGATTCCCGGTCAAGGGCACAGGCCCGGGTTGCAGGCTCCATCCCCAGGAGGGGGCGTGCAGGAGGCAGCCGATCCATGATTCTCTCTCTCCTCATGGATGTTTCTCTCTCTCTCTCCCCCTCTCCCTTCCTCTCTGACATCAATAAAAATATATAAAACTTGAGGCCCGATGCACGAAATTCGTGCAAGAGTAGGCCTTCCTTTCCCCGGCACCCGGGACCCCGGCTTCCCTCGCAGCCCCGGCTTCATCCAGAAGGTCATCTGGAAGTATGTCTGGAAGGACGTCCGGTCTAATTTGCATAGTACGCTTTTATTTTTATAGATATCCCATAGACTAAAAGCCTACTATGCTAAGTGTCCGGTCGGCCGGTCGGCCATTCAACCAATCAAAGCGTAATATGCTAATGATATGCTAAGGCCGCTCAACCGCTCGCTATGACATGCACTGACCACCAGGGGGCAGACGCTCTGACCGGTAGGTTAGCTTGCTGCTGGGGTCAGGCTGATAGGGACTGAGCGAGACGGGCCGGACACACCCTGGAGCCCTCCCAAGCTCCCTTCTTCCCCTCCCCGCGACCCCCCGCATTCCTCAAATCCCCAGTCGTGCACCGGTGGGGTCCCTCGGCCTGGTCTGCACCCCCTCACAATCTGGGACCCCTCGGGGGATGTCGGGGAGCCGGTTCCAGCCCGATCCCACAGGCCTCTGATATACATACATTTTAAAAAGAGATCCCTCACTGGTGTGGCTCAGTGGATAGAGCATTGGCCTGCGGACTGAAGGGTCCCGGGTTCAATTCCCGGTCAAGGGCGTGTACCTTGGTTGCGGGCACATCCCCAGTCGGGGGCGTGCAGGAGGCAGCTGATGGATGTTTCTCTCTCATCGATGTTTCTAACTCTCTGTCCCTCTTCCTTCCTCTCTGTAAAAATTCAATAAAATATATATTTTTTTAAAATAAAGAGAGATTTTAACCCGGGCACGGTTTTTCCTTCCCCGGGACACTTACCTGTAGAGAAAAGTCAGGTTCGTCCCTGAGGGCTGGTTTGCGTCCCACGTCACCTGCACAGTTTCGTAATTAAAGTTGATGATCTGGTATTCGAACGCGCCCCCTGGGTCGAAACAGGCAGACGCAGGAGACCGTGAGGGGATGTTGGAGAGAGGTGGAGGTTTATAAAGTGACTAGAGGCCCGGTGCACGAAATTCGTGCACGGAGTGTGGCGGGGGGGGGGGTCCCCTTAGCCTGGCCTGCACCCTCTCCGATCCGGGACCCCTCAGGGGATGTCCGACTGATGGCTTAGGCCCAGGGATCGGGCCTAAACCGGCAGTCGGACATCCCTCTCACAATCCGGGACCGCTGGCTCCTAACTGCTCACCTGCCTGCCTGCCTGATCGCCCCTAACTGCCTCCCCCACCGGCCTCATCACCCCTAAATACCCCCCTCTTGGCCTGGTTGCCCCTAACTGCCCCCCCTGCTGGCCTGGTTGTTGCCTCCAACTGCACTCCCCGGCAGGCCTGGGTACCCCCCAACTGCCCTCCCCTGCTGGCCTGGTCACCCCCAACTGCCCCCCCCCCCCCCCCCTGCTGCTGGCCTGGTCACCCCCAACTGCCCCCCCCCTGCTGGCCTGGTCGCCCCCAACTGTCCTCCCTTGCAGGCCTGGTCGCCCCTAACTGCTCCCCTGTTGGCCTAGTCGCCCCCAACTGCCCCCCCGCCAGCCTGGTCGCCCCTAACTGCCCTCCCTTGCAGGCCTGGTCGCCCCCAACTGCCCTCCCCTGCAGGCCTGGTCGCCCCTATCTGCACTCCCCTGCAGGCCTGGTCCCTCCCAACTGTCCCCCTGCCAGCCTGGTCGCCCCCAACAGGGCCCCCCCCTGCCGGCCTGGTCACCCCCAACTGCCCCCCCTGCTGGCCTGGTCGCCCCACGCAGCCTGCTGTTTGGTTGTTACTCTTTCTTTGACGGCGTCCAAGACAATTTGCATATTCCTCTATTGTTAAAATCAAGAGAGAGATATTTTAACCTGGGCATGGTTTGTAGATGTCAGCACTCCTGTCCTCAAAATGATACAGTGGCCCGGCCGGTGTGGCTCAGCGCCGACCTATGAACCAGGAGGTCACGGTTCGATTCCCGGTCAAGGGCACACGCCCGGGTTATAAGCTCGATCCCCAGAAGGGGGCGTGCAGGAGGCAGCCGATGCGTGATTCTCTCTCCTCATGGATGTTTCTCTCTCTCTCTCTCCCTTATTCTCTGAAATCCATCAATTAGAAGAAAGGATAATGTAACCAATGGACACAGGCCTCCAAGGATGAGGGCAGATAAAGCCTCGCCAGAAATAGGAATGACCGGCCCGTGGGCCGTATAAGGCCTGAGAAATCATTGGGTCTGGCCCCGCCCTGGCATTAGGGGTGAGTTCCTTCCATGTTTGACCAAACATAACAGGCTAACTTGTTTTTAATCATTTATTTATTTTTAAAAAATATTTTTATGGATTTCAGAGAGGAAGGGAGAGGGAGAGAGAGAGAGAGAAACATCCACGAGGAGAGAGAATCATGGATCGGCTGCCTCCTGCACGCCCCACACTGGGGATCGAGGCCACAACCCGGGCGTGTGCCCTAGACCGGGGAATCGAACCCGGGACCTCCTGGTTTATTGGTTGATGCTCAACTGCTGAGCCTCGCCAGGTGGGGCTAGCAGGCTGATTTTTTTTTTAAATATATATTTTATTGATTTTTTAAAAAATATATTTTATTGCCGAAGCCGGTGTGGCTCAGTGGATAGAGCGTCGGCCTGTGGATGGAAGGGTCCCGGGTTCGATTCCCGGTCCAGGGCATGCACCTTGGTTGCGGGCACATCCCCAGGTGGGGGCGTGCAGGAGGCAGCCGATGGATGTTTCTCTCTCGTCGATGTTTCTGACTCTCTATCCCTCTCCCTTCCTCTCCGTAAAAAATCAATAAAATATATTTAAAATATATATATATGTTTTTTATTGATTTTTTTTTTTTCTAACAGAGAGGAAGGGAGAGGGACAGAGAGAGAGAAACATCGATCAGCCGCCTCCTCCACACCCCCTCCTGGGGATGTGCCCGCAACCAAGGTACATGCCCTTGACTGGAATCGAACCCGGGACCCTTCCGTCCGCAGGCCGATGCTCTATCCACTGAGCCACACCGGCCAGGGCACTAGCAGGCTAATTTTTGCTTTTTTTTTTTTTTTTTATTTCTCTCTTTTTTTAATCAGGCTAATGTGTAAGTGGATGCTATAAATATCCCAATGACCCTGAGCAGGAAAAATGGGTCCCCACCCCTCTGGGTGACTTAGACACACGGGTGTGACAGCAGGCGTCACCCGGGGGGGGGGGGGTGGTGGGAAATATTAATCAGAAGCATCAGCATCAGGAAACAGGAAAAATAAAAATTAAAAAAAAGAGGAAGAAGTGTCCACCTCTTTGAAGGGTAGAAAGAAGGAGAAATCCACCCGGATTCTCCACCTCAGCACCCACGCCCCCCCACCCGTGGTTTTTCTGTGGCTTTTTTTTTTTTTTTTGGTGTTTTTTTCATGGAAAGTCAATCTCCAAGTAACTATTTTTTCTCTTTTTAAATCCTCCCCTGAGGATATTTTTTCCATTGATTTTTTGGAGAGAATGTAAGGGAAGGAGAGAGAAGAGAGAGAGAGAGAGAGAGAGAGAGAGAGAGAGAGAGAGAGAGAGAGAGAAACATTGATGTGGGAGAGACACATGGATGGGTTGCCTCCCCCCCCCCCCGCCCCATGAGCTCCAACCGGGTCCCAGGGATCGAACCCGCAACCCAGGTACGTGCCCTTGACAAGGAATCGAACCCGGGACACTCCAGTCCCCAGGCTGATGCTCTAACCACTGAGCTAACCAGCCATGGCTCTTTTTTTAAAAAAAATAAAATAATTTTTTTTTTCCTCTCAGTGGGTAGAGCGCCGGCCTGTGGACTGAAGGGTCCCGGGTTCGATTCCCGGTCAAGGGCACAGGCCCGGGTTGCAGGCCCCATCCCCACTGTGGGGCGTGCAGGAGGCGGTCGATCCATGATTCTCTGTCCTCATGGATGTTTCTCTCTCCCTCTCCCTTCCTCTCTGACATCAATACAAATGTATATATTTTTTTAAATGCACGTTTTTCATTTATTTATTTTAGAGAGAGTGGAGAGGAGGGGGGAGAGAGAAACATCCGAGAGAGAGAGAGAAAAAGAGATTAGCTGCCTCCCACAAAAGCCTCTAATGATCCTACAACCTTATCCCTTGACCAGGAATCGAACCCGGGATCCTTCCATCCACGGAAATAAATGAAAATATATATTTTTAAAATACAGTTTTTCCATTGATTTATTTTAGAGAGAGTGGAGAGGAGGGGGGAGAGAGAAACATCCGAGAGAGAGAGAGAGAGAGGCATCGATTAGCTGCCTCCCACAAAAGCCTCTAACGACCCTACAACCTTATCCCTTGACCGAGAATCGAACCCGCCACCCCTCCCTTCTTTCTCTGCAATCAATAAAAAAAATATATTTTTTAAATACATTTTTTCCCATTGATTTATCTTAGAGAGAAACATCCATGAAAAGAGAGGGAGCAAGAGAGAGATATGCATTGCCTGACCGGGAACCGAACCTGCGACCCCTCCATCCACGGAAATCAATAAAAATATATATTTTTAAAATGCACTTTTTCCATTGATTTATTTTAGAGAGAAACACCCACGAAAAGAGACACGCATTGCTTGACCGGGAATCGAACCTGCGATCCCTCCATCCGCGGAAATTAATAAAAATATTATTTTTTAAAAAAAATACACTTTTCCCATTGATTTACCTTGGAAACATCCGTGAAAAGAGAGAGCCACGGAAATTATTAAAAATATATTTTTTTTAAAAATGCCCTTTTCCCATTGATTTGTCTTAGAGAGAAACAGCCATGAAAAGAGAAAGATGGGGAGTCGAACCCGCGGCCACCCCAGCCCCATTGCGCGCGCCCTACCCATTGCGCGCGCCCTACCCATTGCGCGCGCCCTACCCATTGCGCGCGCGCGCGCCCTACCCATTGCGCGCGCCCTACCCATTGCGCGCGCCCTACCCATTGCGCGCGCCCTACCCATTGCGCGCGCCCTACCCATTGCGCCACCGCCGCCCGCAGCCACCCCCCTGCAAATTTCCTGCAGAAAAGGGTGATTTGTCCCAAGAGACCTTAAATAAAAAGGGGGGGATGTTTCAAACGAAGGGGGTTTTGTCCACCAGGAACCCCAAGTCCGTCCTTACCGGCTCCCAGGAGGTGTCCCAGGACCAGGACCGCCGCGGGCGCCCAGGGCCGGGGCGCACGGGTCATGCTGGGGCTCCGGAGGGAGGGAGTGGGGGGGCGGTCGTGCCTGCTCCGTGCGCCCCGAAATCTCCCTCTGCGTTCCGGAGTCATCGGCGCGGGGCACCCCGCTTTTTAAAGGGCAGGGGGAGCCCGTAGGGAAGTGACTACAGGAAACAGGGTCACGGAGCGTGACTGACAGCTGAGGACTCTCCCAGCGTCGGAGCCTGACCTGTGGGCGCGGACCGGAGGGGGGTCGGGGCCTGGGGGTGGGGGCGGGGGCCGGGGGCGGGCTGGAGGGGGGCCCTGGGCGGGGAAAGGGGAGACATAGATAATCCTTTCAACAATAAAGAATTTTATTTTATTTTTATTTTATATATTTTATTTTTATTTTATTTTTATTTTTATTTTTTTATATTATTTTATATTATTTTTATTTTATTTTACTTTATTTTATTTTTCATTTTATTTTACTTTATTTTTATTTTATTTGTTTATTTTATTTTATTTCATTTTTTATTTTATTTTATTTCATTTTTATTTTATTTTATTTATTTTACTTTATTTTTATTTTATCTTATTTTATTTTTCATTTTATTTTATTTTATTTATTTAATTATTTTATTTTATTTCATTTTTTTATTTTTCTTTATTTTTCTTTATTTTTATTTTATTTCATTTTGTATTTCATTTTATTTTACTTTACTTTATATTTTATATTTTATTTTTTGAGCCATAAAGAATTTTTTTTTTAAATCATTAAATTGGGCACTTTCCGTGAGTGAATGATACCGTATGTGAATCCTATGTCAGTAAAGCTGTTACGTTTTAAAAAATAATAATAAAAAAAATAATAATAAAATATTAAAAAGTAAAAACAGCCCTGGCCGGTGTGGCCCAGTGGATAGAGCGTCGGCCTGCGGACTGAAGGGTCCCGGGTTCGATTCCCGGTCAAGGGCACAGGCCCGGGTTGCGGGCTCCATCCCCAGTGGGGGGCGTGCAGGAGGCAGCCGGTCCATGATTCTCTCTCATCCTTGATAGTCCCATCTCTTTTCCTCTCCGAAACCAATAAAAAATATATTTAAAAAAAATAGAATCATACATTAAAAACATAAAATAAAATAAATAAAAAATACAACGAAACTAGCTAAGGTTGAAAGGCCCATAAGGAATTTTTATTTTATAAAAAAGTACAATTGAATTGTGTACTTTCAATGGGTGAATTACACTGTGTGAACTATATTTCATTAAAGCTGCTATGTTTAAAAATATTAATAATAATAATAATAATAATAATAGTAATAATAAAAGTAAAACAAAACTGGTCTAAGGTTGAGAGTCCCATGAAGAATTTTAATATATTTGTATTGATTTCAGAGAGAGGAAGAGAGAAACATCCATGAGGAGAGAGAATCGTGGACCGGCTGCCTCCTGCACGCCCCCTACTGGGGAGGAGCCTGCAACCGAGGTACATGCCCTTGACTGGAATCGAACCCGGGACCCTTAAGTCCGCAGGCCGACGCTCTATCCACTGAGCAACACCAGTTGAAACTGGATTATGTTTAAAAATAATAATAATAATAAGCCCGAATGGTGTGGCTCAGTGGATAGAGCATCGGCCTGTGGACTGAAGGGTCCCGGGTTCGATTCCCAGTCAAGGGCACAGGCCCGGGTTGCGGGCTCCATCCCCAGTAGGGGGCGTGCAGGAGGCAGCCGGTCCATGATTCTCTCTCCCTCTCCCTTCCCCTCTGAAATCAATAAAAACAATTTTTGTTGTTGCTGTTGTTGTTTAATCTGCGTTATTCCCAGAACAGACACGTCCTTCTCATGTCAACTCTGAGCTCAGAGGTGTCCAACCCCCTCGGGGGCAGCGCCCCCTGGTGACCGCCCAGGCCCCGCCCACCAGCCCTGGTGTCAGCGAATAATGTGAAATTATCTCTTTTTTTATTTTTTTTTTTTTTCATTCCCACCCGAGGATGAGAGAGAGTGGAAGGAAGGGAGGAGGAGAGAGAGAAAGAGAGAGAGAGACCGAAATGCCAGCCGGCAACCGAGGTCCGTGCCCTTGACCGGAATCGAACCCGGGACCCCTTACAGTCCAAGGGCCGGTGCTCTAACCACTGAGCAACACCAGCTAAGGGCTGGCAGGCTCTCTCCTCTCGGGCCTGGTGGCTGCTACATGTAAGCCTGCTCGGGGGTGCGGCCTGGCACCTTGCAAAGCCTCCCTCCCCACAGCCCCAGCCCGCCCTCCCTCCCCCCTCCTCCCCTCCCCCAGCCCCCCACCCCGCTGGATGCCGTGAGCATGTGGTTGGTTATCACATCCATCTCTCACCCAAGCCCATGGGACTCGACTCTGATTACATAACCCAACGATCGCGGCGCCCCGGCCAGGAGGAGGGAGTAGGAAGATTCAACTGTAAAAAAAAAAGAAAAAAGAAAAAAAGAATAAAGAAAGAAAGAAGATTCAACTACAGCCCAGCAGCATTTAAAGTTTATCTAGACTAGAGGCCCGGTGCACGAAATTCATGCACGGGGTGGGGAGTGTCCTTCAGCCCAGCCTGCACCCTCTCCAATCTGGGACCCCTCGGGGGATGTCCGGCTGCCGGTTTAGGCCCGATCCCGGGCCTAAACGGGCAGTCGAACATCCCTCTCACAGTCCAGGACTGCTGGCTCCCAACCGCTCGCCTGCCTGCCTGCCTGATCGCCCCTAACCGCTTCTGCCTGCCAGCCTGATCACCCCCTAACCACTCCCCTGCCAGCCTGGTTGATGCCTAACTGCTCCCCTGCCAGCCTGATCACCCCCTAACCACTCTCTTGCCAGCCTGATCGCCCCTAACTGCCCTCCCCTCAGGCCTGGTCGCCCATAACTTCCCTCCCTTGCCAGCCTGGTCACCCCTAACTGCCCTCCCCTGCAGGCCTGGTTGCCCCCAACTTCCCTCCCCTGCTGACCTGGTCGCCCCTAATTGCCCTCCCCAGCAGGCCTGGTCACCCATAACTTCCCTCCCTTGCCAGCCTGGTCACTCCTAACTGTCCTCCCCTGCTGACCTGGTCGCCCCTAACTGCCCTCACCTGCCGGCCTGGTTGCCCCCAACTGCCCTCCCCTGCCGACCTGGTCGCCCCTAACTGCCATCGCCTGCAGGCCATCTTGTGTCCATGTGGGCCATCTTGTGTGTTGGAGTGATAGTCAATTTGCATATCACCTCTTTATTATATAGGATGTTTATATGTTTTTAAATATCTTTTTATTGATTTCAGAGAGGAAGGGGGAGAGAGAGAGAGGGGGGGGGGAAAACAGCCATGATGAGAGAGAATCATGGATCAGCTGCCTCCTGCACACCCCCTACTGGGGATGGAGCCCACAAACGGGGCATGTGCCCTTGACTGGAATCGAACCCAGGACCCTTCAGTCCTCAGGCCGATGCCCTATCTGCTGAGCCAAACTGGCCAGGGCAGAAATATATTTTACCTTTGGCAATGAGAAAGGGCTTTTCTATGCCTGGATACACACAGGACAACCCATAATCATGCGTTATATTCTCAGAATGCTTGGTAATTTACAAAATGCTCGGACATATGCAATCATAGGTGATGTTCCCAAGAAGATAGGAGAATATAAAGAAAATTATCCTACATAATAAAAGCCTAATATGCTAAGTATCCGGTCATCCGGGTCATCCGTTCAACCAATCAAAGCGTAATATGCTAATGATATGCTGAGGCCGCTCAACTGCTTGCTATGACGTGCACTGACCACCAGGGGGCAGACAGTTGACCGGTCGACCAGTCGCTATGACGTGCACTGACCACCAGGGGGGAGACGCTCCGACCGGTAGGTGAGCTTGCTGCTGGGGTCCGGCCGATCGGGACTGAGCGAGACGGGCCGGACACGCCCTGGAGCCCTCCCGCGGTCCCTCCCCGGCTGGCCAACCTCCCGCGTCCCTCCCCGACTCCGATCGTGCACCGGTGGGGTCCCTCGGCCTGGCCTGCGCCCTCTCGCAACCCGGGACCCCTCGGGGGATGTCAGAGAGCCGGTTTCAGCCCGACCCCACAGGCCTGGCCGAGGGACCTGACTGGTGCACGAATTTGGGCACCAGGCCTCTTGTACGCATACGATAAAATATCTAGTGACTTATGAAATACAACGGCTTTCAAAGAGGCAGAGGTAGGAAAGGTATTCTCTACCGTCAAGAAAAATTGAGCTGAAACTGGTGTGGCTCAGTGGATAGAGCGTCGGCCTGTGGACTGGAGGGTCCCGGGTTCGATTCCGGTCAAGGGCATGGACCTTGGTTGTGGGCTCATCCCCAGTGGGGGGCGTGCAGGAGGCAGCTGATGGATGTTTCTCTCTCATCGATGTTTCTAACTCTCTCTCCCTCTCCCTTCCTCTGTAAAATATCAATAAAATATATTTTTTTAAAAAGAAAAGAATAATTTAAAGGCCTAAAAGACATACAAAAAAAAAAAAAAGAAAGCAAGAAAAGAAATCCACGAATGGAGAAGGACTAGGGCAGTGGTCGGCAAACTCATTCGTCAGCAGAGCCAAATATCAACAGGACAACGACTGAAATTCCTTTGGAGAGCCACATTTTTTAAACGTAAACCTCTTCTAACGCTACTTCTTCAACACAGACTCGCCCGAGCCGTGGTGTTTTGTGGAAGAGCCACACTCAAGGGGCCCAAGTGCCGCATGTGGCTCGCGAGCCGCAGTTTGCCAACCACTGGACTAGAGGGACAGTCTTTCATGGCCCATAGAGCTCTTACAGATTTCCGAGTGAAGCAAGAAGGTTGACATTTAAGGGACTGAAAAACTCCAAGTAAAGGAAGACAAAACAGGAGACATAGAAATTTAAAAAAAAATTTTTTTTCCCTCCAAACTCTTGGGTTCTGCACCTGGGGCCTGCAAATTAAACCAAGCGCAGGAAGATTAGCAGGAAGGAGAGAAACAGAGTCTGCATGGACAGCACTCAAAAGCATGGTTAGAATCGGGGGAATTGTATACCCAATTCAGTAGCGGATGGGAAGGTGAGAACAAATGTTTAGGGGGGAAAAAAATCTTGGGGAGGGATAGAAGAAGAAAGAGTTTTCAGGAGAACATGGAGGAGATAAGAAAGGGTGTGATACCTGGCAGGCCTGGCTCAGTGTTTGAGCATCAGCCCAGGAACCAGGAGGTCACGGTTCGATTCCCGGTCAAGGGCACACGCCCGGGTTGTGGGTTTGATCCCCAGTAGGGGGCATGGAGGAGGCAGCCAATCCATGATTCTCTCGCCTCATGGATGTTTCTATTTCTCTCTCTCCCTCTCCCTTTCTCTCTGAAATCAATTAAAAAAAATATATATTAATCATAATAATAAAGAGAAACGGTGTAATGTGAGTGGTCTCTCCATTCAGGCCCATGAACCCCCCCAGAGAAAAGATTTTCGGGGTGGCTTTTATTGTGTCCCCAGTTCTGGGGGTAGGTCCACGCGAAAGAGGAATGTATAGAAGACTAATTTCCCAGAAGTTGCTGCTTTGGGTCAGAGAAGGGAATTTCTCCAGTTCGGTAATTTTTATTATTATTATTTTTTTTAAAGATACCGCGGTGGAATTGAATGAACAGACTGAACTGCTAAGCCACATAGAGACAGACCCATGGATAGAGAGTAAGCTGACAGCTCGGGGGGGTGGGAGGGGAGAGATGGGGGGAAGGATTGAGCAAAAAGAGAAAGAAAATAAAAAGCCCGGCCTGTGTGGCTCAGTGGTTGAGCATCGACCGACCTAGGAACCAGGAGGTCACGGGTTCGATTCCCGGTCAAGGGCACATGCCCGGGGTTGCGGGCTTGATCCCCAGTCGGGGGCGTGCAGGAGGCAGCCGGTCCATGATTCTCTCTCATTTTATTAATAAAAATTAAATAAAAATCAATGGGCCCTAGCCACTTTGACTCAGTGGATAGAGCATCAGCCTGTGAACTGAAGGGTCCCGGGTTCGATTCCCGGTCAAGGGCACCTGCCCGGATTGAAGGCTCGATCCCCAGTACGGGGGTGTGCAGGAGGCAGGCGATCCATGATTCTCTCTCCTCATGAATGTTTCTCTCTCTCTCTCTCTCTCTCTCTCTCTCCCTCTCCCTTCCTCTCTGAAATCAATTTAATTTTTTTGTTTTACAAAATAAATAAATAAAATAAAAATAAAAATCAATGGGCCCTGGCTGGTGTGGCTCAGTGGATAGAGCGCCGGCCTGTGGACTGAATGGTCCCGGGTTCGATTCCTGGTCAAGGGCACATGCCCGGGTTTTGGGTTCCATCCCCAGTAGGGGGCGTGCAGGAGGCAGCCGATCCATGATTCTCTCTCCTCATGGATGTTTCTCTCTCTCTCTCCTTTCCTCTCTGAAATCAATAAAAACAAAAATATATTAAAAATAAAAATCAATGGGAAAAATATCCTTGGATGAGGACTAAAAAAAAAAAAAAAAGACAGAAAACAATGTATGAACATCAGTTCCTGGTTCCTCTCAACTCAGCTCACCCACGCCAGGTGTCCCCCTTTTGGGGAACTCCGCGTGTGGGGATGGGGTGGCGGCGGGGACAGGGAGTCGGCGGCCGCGCCCCGTGCTTTCCCGCCATTTCTGCCAAACTGACATCTGCTTTAAAAATAACATCGGCCCCGTGTCGTGTCTGTGTCTTTAAAAGGCCCCTCGGCAGGTCCCGTCCTCACCTCGGGGGGCCGGGACCCCTCTCACTTCCTCCTTCGAGCTGCGGGTTCGGGCTCAGAAATGAGGATGTGTGTGCGTGTGTGGGTGACGGGGACGGAGGGGAGGGGGTGACCTTTATAGGAGAAATCTCGCTGCTATGTCTCCTGACATTTGCCGGGAGAGTCATACAGGCTGGCCTGGGATGGAGCTTGGGAAACAAAATCGTGGGTGTTTCTTTTTGTTGCTTAGTTTGGTGTTTTTTTTTTTAAATATATTTTTACTAGAGGCCCGGTGCACGCAATTCGTGCATTTTGGGGGGAAGGTGTGTCCCTCAGCCCAGCCTGCACCCTCTCCAATCTGGGATCCCTCTCACAATCCAGGACTGCTGGCTCCCAACTGCTCGCCTGCCTGCCTGCCTGATCGCCCCTAACCGCTTCTGCCTGCCAGCCTGATCACCTCCTAACCACTCCCCTGCCAGCCTGATCGATGCCTAACGGCTCCCCTGCCAGCCCGATTGCCCCTAACTGCCCTCCCCTGCAGGCCTGGTCGCCCCTAACTGCCCTCCCCTGCAGGCCTGGTCGCCCCTAACTGCCCTCCCCTGCAGGCCTGGTCCCCCCCAACTGCCCTCCCCTGCATGCCTGGTCACCCATAACGGCCCTCCCATGCAGTCCTGGTTACCCCCAACTGCCCTCCCCTGCAGGCCTGGTTGCCCGTAACTGCCCTCCCCTGCAGGCCTGGTCCCCCCCTAACTGCCCTCCCCTGCATGCCTGGTCATCCCCATAACAGCTTATTGCCCCCATGCCCCTGCAGGCCTGGTTACCCCCAACTGCCCTCCTCTGCAGGCCTGATTGCCCCTAACTGCCCTCCCCTGCAGGCCTGGTCACCCCTAACTACCCTCCCCTGCAGGCCTGGTTGTCCCCCTAACTGCCCTCCCCTGCAGGCCTGGTTGTCCCCCTAACTGCCCTCCCCTGCAGGCCTGGTCATCCCCAACTGCCCTCCCCTGCAGGCCTTATTGCCCCCTACTGCCCTCTCCTGCAGGCCTGGTTCCCCCCAACTGCCCTCCCCTGCAGGCCTGGTCTCTCCCAACTGCCCTCCCCTGCAGGCCTGGTCCCTCCCAACTGCCCTCCCCTGCCAGCCATCTTGTGGTGGCCATCTTGAATCCACATGCGGGCAGGCATCTTGTGTGTTGGAGTGACGGTCAATTTGCATATCACCTCTTTATTCTATAGGATTGATTTCAGAGAGGAGGGGAGAGGGAGAGGAGAGAGAAACATGGACCATCTGCCTCCTGCACGCCCCCTACTGGGTATCGAGCCTGCAACACTGGGCATGTGCCAGTGACCGGGAATCAAACCCGGGACCCTTCAGTCCGCAGGCCGACGCTCTATCCACTGAGCCACACCAGCTAGGGCAAGTTTATTGTTTTTGAGGGAAAGGGTGGGGAAAGAGGAAGAGATAAAGAGAAACAGTGAGCTCGGCTGGTGTGACTCAGTGCTTAGCCAGGAGGTCCTGGGTTCGATTCCCGGTCAAGGGCACATGCCCAGGGTTTCAGGCTCGATCCCCAGTAGGGGGCGTGCAGGAGGCAGCCAGTCCATGATTCTCTCTCATCATGGCTGTTTCTCTCTCTCCCTCTCCCTTCCTCTCTGAAATCCATAAAAAATATATTTTAAAAAATAAAGAAAAAGAAAAATCAATGGAATCATATCCTTCGGTGGGAGGCGGGGAAAAAATAAAGATCTTTAACTGAACTCAGGCCCAGTCTTTTTTCCACTCCCACTTCCTTCTGGGCTGAAAACGCGTTGGGCGGGGTGTCTGCCGGGCCTTTCATATGGTCCATCGCAAAGGCCACGGGTTCGATCAGGGGGTCAACGGCCCACCCGCTGGCGTGGGCGTGTTCTTAGAAATGCCAGCACGCTGGTCCTGAGTCACGGGCACATGCCTGGAAAGCAGGGGGCGGGGGGGTGGGAGGGGAGGGGGTGACTCTGAGGTGCAATGGTGGGCAGAGCCTGGGGTGCATGCCCTGAGCCGGAGGGTGAGGATCAGCAGGATCCAGACGGAAGCTGGGTGACGGAGACAGGACATCGGGCCGTGCCACCCGCCCAACCCAGCCTCCATCTCTCCCAGACGTTGGCATCGTTTTACGAGAGGCCTGGCCGGTGCACAAATTCAGGATCCGGCCAAAACCGGCTCTCCGACATCCCCCAAGGGGTCCCGGATGGCGAGATGGTGCAGGCCAGGCCGAGGGACTCCACCGGTGCACGATCGGGGCCAGGGAAGGTCGTGGGAGGGTGGCCGGCCGGGGAGGGACCCCGGGAGGGCTCCAGGGCGTGTCCGGCCCGTCTCGCTCAGTCCCGATCGGCCGGACCCCAGCATTAAGCTAACCTAATGGTCAGAGCGTCTGCCCCCTGGTGGTCAGTGCACGTCATAGCAAGCAGTTGAGCAGCCTTAGCATATCATTAACATATGACGCTTTGATTGGTTGAACGGACGACTGGACGACCGGACAACCGGACGACCGGACACTTAGCATATTAGGCTTTTATTCTATAGGATTGATTTCAGAGAAGAAGACAGAGAGAGAGAGAGAGAGAAATATCAATGAGGAGAGAGAATCACGGATCGGCTGCCTCCTGCACGCCCCCTATTGGGGATGGAGCCCGCAACCCAGGCCTGTGCCCTTGACCGGGAATCGAACCCGGGACCCTTCAGTCCAAAGGCCGACGCTCTATCCATTGAGCAACACCGGCCAGGGTGACATTGGAATATTGGTGAGATCTACAGGCAGGTGGCGGGTTCGATTCCCGGTCAGGGCATGTGTGGGAGGCAGCGGACGAATGTTTCTCTCTCTCCCTCTCCTTTCCTCTCTGAAATCAATAAAAATATTATTAAAAAAACAAATAAAAATCAATGTCAAAAAAATCCTTGGACCTGGCCCCTTTGGCTCAGTGGACTGAAGGGTCCCGGGTTCGATTCCAGTCAAGGACACGTACCTCGGCCCGGGCCCTGGTCGGGGCACATGTGGGAGGAACCCCATCGATGTGTCTCTCTCTCCCATCGATGTTTCTCTCTGTCTCTCCCTCTCTCTTCCGCTGTCTCCCTAAAAACCAATGGGAAAATATCCTCGGATGAGGATTTAAAAAAAAAGGTCGGGGTGGGGGATGCCCCACGACTGCAACGCGGAGAGATGAAACCTGGGCTGGGCGGGGAGCAGTTTCGGGGTGTGGGAGTGAGGCCTGAGGGCCCAGGCAAAACCCTGACTCAGAAAAACCTGGCCCACATTGACCCTGGCTCCCAGACGGGGACCCCCACGCCAGGGGGTTTTGCCTGCCAGGTGTCCCCCCATTCATATCAGAGTCGGGGTGCTTTCTCAACATCGACAGGGGTCCCCGGCATCTCTCCTGCCTCTGGTGTCTTTCTACTCCTTAATATCTATCTATCTATCTTATATAAGAGGCTAATGTGCAAATTGTCCCCGCAGGAGTTCGACCGGGAGACCGGGAGTTCGACCAGGACCCCAGGAGTTTGCCCGCTCACTATGCTGTGCATTGACCACCAGGGGGCGGCATGGGATGAAGGAAGGCCCCAGCCAGCAGTGGGAAGGCTTCCATCGGCCCTGATCGCCAGCCAGGCCTAGGGACCCTACCTGTGCGTGAATTTTGTGCACCAGGCCTTTTTATAAATACACGGGGCGGCCAGATGATGATGATGATCTCTGAACGCATAACCATCTGGCCACTCAGTGTGTGTATATATATATGTACTAGAGGCCCGGTGCATGAATTTCGTGCACGGAGCGGGGGGGGTGTCCCTCAGCCCAGCCTGTACCCTCTCCAATCTGGGACCCCTCGAGGGATGTCCGACTGCCCGTTTAGGCCCGATCCCACCTAAATGGGCAGTCGGACATCCCTCTCACAATCCGGGACTGCTGGCTCCCAACCGCTCGCCTGCCTGCCTTCCTGATTGCCCCTAACTCGCTTCTGCCTGCCAGCCGGATCACCCCCTAACCACTCCCCTGCCAGCCTGGTTGATGTCTAACTGCTCCCCTGCCAGCCTGTTTGCCCCCAACTTCCCTCCTCTGCCAGCCTGGTCACCCCTAACTGCCCTCTCCTGCAGGGTTGATCACCTCCAACTGCCCTCCCTGACAGGCCTGGTCCCTCTCAACTGCCCTCCCCTGCTGGCCATCTTGTGCTGGCCATCTTGTGTCCACATGGGGGCAGCCATCTTGTGTGTTGCAGTGATGATCAATCTGTACATTACTCTTTTATTAGATAGGATAGAGGCCTGGTACAGGGGTGGGGGCCAGCTGGTTTGCCCTGAAGGGTGTCCCAGATCAGGTTGGGGGTTCCATTGGGGTGTGGAGCGGCCTGAGCAAGGGGCCTGTGGTGGTTTGCAGGCCGGCCACGCCCCCCGGCGACCCAAGCGGAGGCCCTGGTATCTGGAATTTATTTTCCTTCTACAATTGAAACTTTGTAGCCTGGAGCAGAGCCAAGCCTGGGGCTCCCTCCGAGGCCGGCAGCCATTTCTGTAATTCAAACTTTGTATCCTTGAGTGGAGGCCTGGGCCCGGCCAGAGTGTGTGGAAAGCTTGGCTTCTTCTGTTGCCGGGGAAACCCAATGGTAGCCATCTTGGCTGGGGTTAATTTTCATACTCACCCTGATTGGCTGGTGGGCGTGGCTTGTGTAGCGGAGTGATGGCTAATTTGCATATTACCTTTTCATTAGAGAGGATTAGAGGCCCGGTGCATGAATCCGTGCATGGGTGGGGGCCAGCCAGCCTGGCCAGGGGGAGGGGACGTGGGCGGTGGGCCGGCCTGCCTGCTGGTCGAACTCCCGGTCGAGGGGACCATTTGCATCTTAGCCTTTTATTCTATAGGATCGACACGGAGTGGCCAGATGATTGTGCGTTCAGAGATCATCATCATCTGGCCACTCTGTGTATATATGTGTATAAAAAATAAAGAAAAAGAAACATATATATATATATATTTTTTTTTTTTTGATTTCAGAGAGGAAGGGAGGGGGAGAGAGAGAGAGAGAAACATCCATGATGAGAGAGAATCATGGACCGGCTGCCTCCCGCACGCCCCCTCCTGGGGAGGGGGGATCGAGCCTGCAACCAGGGCCTGTGCCCTTGACCGGGAATCGAACCCGGGACCTCCTAGTTCCTAGGTCGACCCCTAACCACTGAGCCACACCAGCCAGTCCTCACTAGACGCCGTCACAGCCGACGCTACAAAACCCGTTGGGGCAGGGAGGGACTTTCCACCGTCGTCGTCGGAGTAACAAAGGCGATAGCCCGGGAGATAAGGATGCTAATCTCTGATTTCAGAAAAAGAAGAAAGAAGAAAAAAAACAGATTACCGAGTAAGGTTGTGTAACCACCACAAAAAAAAAAAAAAAAACACCAAAAAAACCCAAGTATTTCTGAACCTGACGTGGTCGGACAGGGGGAGGGGGTGCGGGGAGGAGGGAGATGATGGAGAGGAGAACGCGTAGATCCGGACGAAGACGCGGATTTAAAGGGGGACGCAGAGCAGTATGGATTTAAAAACAACTTTTTAAATATATTTTATTGATTTTTTTACAGAGAGGGAGAGGGAGAGAGAGTGAGAAACATTGATGAGAGAGAAACATCCATCCGCCGCCTCCTGCACGCCCCCCACTGGGGATGTGCCCGCAACCAAGGTACACGCCCTTGACCGGGAATCGAACCCGGGACCCTTGAGTCTGCAGGCCGACGCTCTGTCCCCTGAGCCACACCGGCCAGGGCTAAATTAATTAATTTGGGAAAAAAAGCAATGATGAGAGAATGAGGGGGAATCATGGACCGGCTGCCTCCTGCACGCCCCCCACCTGGGGGATCGAGCCCGCAACCCGGGCCTGTGCCCTTGACCGGGAATCGAACCCTGACCTCCTGGTTCCTAGGTCGACGCCCAACCACTGAGCCACACCGGCCGGGAAGGACACAGAGATTCAGGCAAGAAATAGGAGGCTCAGACCGGCCCTGGCTGGTGTGGCTCAGCGGATAGAGCCTCGGCCTGCGGACTCAAGGGTCCCGGGTTCGATAGGATCCAGTTCCTATGACCATGCCAGGAATCGAACCCGGGACCCTTCAGTCCGCAGGCCGAGGCTCTATCCACTGAGCCACACCGTCCAGGGCTGTATTTTTATTTATGTTTTAAGTATATTTTTTATTTATTTCGGAGAGGAAGGGAGAAGGGGAGAGAGAGAGAGAGAAACATCCATGAGGAGAGTGAATCATGGACCAGCTGCCTCTTGCACGCCCCCCACTGGGGATCGAGCCCGCAACCCCGGGCCTGTGCCCTTGGCCGGGAATCGAACCCGGGACCCTTCCGTCCGCAGGCCGACGCCCTATCCACTGAGCCACACCTGCCAGGGCCCTCTCCCTTTTTCTCTGAAATCAATAAAAATATATATATATTTTTAAATAAAAATAAATAGCCCTGGCCGGTGTGGCTCAGTGGACAGAGCGTCGGCCTGCGGACGGAAGGGTCCCGGGTTCGATTCCGGTCAAGGGCATGGACCTTGGTTGCGGGCACATCCCCAGTGGGGGGCGTGCAGGAGGCAGCTGATGGGTGTGTCTCTCTCATCGATGTTTCTAGCTCTCTCTCCCTCTCCCTTCTTCTCTGTGAAAAAATCAATAAAATAGATTTTAAAAATAATAATAATAAAAAAATAAAATAAATAAAAATCAATGGGAAAAATATCCTCGGTTGAGGATTTAAAACAAAACAAAACAAAATACATTTCCACAAGCAGCTGGGGTGACCCCCCCCCCACCTCCTCTCTCTCCTGTCCTCTCAGAATGTGAGGTCATCGTGGTTGCTAGGCAACGTGACCTTTTCCCCTAAACAATGACCCCTCCCTGCCCCCCACCCCCCAGCCCAGGCCTCCAGCCAGGTTGGCAGAGGGCACTGCTGAACCCTAGTGGCCACAACTCGTATCTGACCCCCAAACACAGGAAGTTGGAGAAACCAGCAAACGTGGGTCCCTCAAGTCCCGCCCCCCAACCCCCCAGGACTCCCGAGCAGCCAATCGGAGGAGCCGCTGAAGGATTCTGCAGGCCCACCTGCTCTGGGGTCGGAGTGGACCCAGTCATGGAATCGAGACGCCCCCTTTAGGCCTCTTCGCAACGGGCATTCCCTTTTTTATTTATTATTTTAAAAATATATATATATATTTTATTGATTTTTTTACAGAGAGGAAGGGAGAGGGAGAGAGAGTGAGAAACATCCATGATGAGAGAGAAACATCGATCAGCCGCCTCCTGCACGCCCCCCACTGGGGATGAGCCCGCCACCCAGGTCCATGCCCTTGACCGGGAATCGAACCCGGGACCCCTCCGTCCGCAGGCCGACGCTCTGTCCACGGAGCCACACCGGTCAGGGCAAGGACATTCCCTTTGTTCCCCCGAGACCACGCTCCACTTGCTAAGACCCTTCTCTCTCCCCGCTCGGGCCTTCTTAGAATCAGAACCGGCCCAGATTTATTTACTTTTTCCGACCAGAAAAAGCCCGCCTAGAGTCCTTTGAAAACCCTCTGCCTGCCCCCTGCCCGCCGGTGTGGCTCAGTGGATAGAGCGTCGGCCTGCGGACGGAAGGGTCCCGGGTTCGATTCCCGGTCAAGGGCCCACGCCCGGGGTTGCGGGCTCGATCCCCCAGCAGGGGGCGTGCGGGAGGCGGCCGATCCATGATTCTGTCTCCTCATGGATGTTTCTCTCTCTCTCTCCCTTCCTCTCTGAATTCAGTAAAAAAAAATATTTTAAAGAGAAAAATAAAAAAACAAAACTCTGGCTCCCTGTCTCTGGGGGCCTGGTTTCCACTTGGGGGTTCAGCCCATCTGGTAGGCCGATGGCCGAATCCAGGGATCGGCAAACCCATGAGCCCACAGAGCCGAACGTCGACAGCACAACGACGGACATTTCTCTGGGGAGCCACATTTTTTAAACGTAAACGTCTTCGAACGCCACGTCTTCAACACAGACGCGCCCGGGCCGTGGTGTTTTGTGGAAGAGCCGCACGCCAGGGGCCAGAGAGCCGCCTGTGGCTCGCGAGCCGCGGTTTGCCCACCGCGGGCCCAACCCTATAGAATAAAAGCCTAATATGC